>WHPX01001303.1:235000-409072 GCA_011057435.1 Actinia equina
AGATTACAAATACACTTTTGTTTAAATTAACGTTACAATGGTTTGAACAAAATTATGGTAGCCAAAAAAATTCCAAGGAAGACGACGATGTAGATGTTACTACGAGAAGTGGAAGTGCCGTTGTATTTGGTCTTAGCTGTACTGGCATTGCTACGAGGGGTGGAAGTGCCGTTGAAATTGGACTGTGTGTTATTTATAGAGGCACTGGTTGGATATCCTGATATTGTAGTAGAAGGTACTGTAGCTGGAACTGTGCGGAGAAAAACAGGACGTTTAAATATGAGCTAGAAATATACTCGTATCTTATTTACAGGAAAAAGTGATAAAATCTAACTTCTAACTTTTGGTTCAATCTTTCGGGGAATTTGCCCATTTAGCTGGAAAACCTGTTATGAATGTTCACGTGCTCCAGTAAAGGTCCTTCGGGTATTTCAAAGTGTTTGTATTGTTGAAGTTGTGCATCCTTTGCTTTATCGTTGGTATTTGTGGATAATAGACGACTTGCACTAACAGGTCACGTGATCCTTCCTCCCTTAAAACGAGCGGGGAAAAACAGAAAAGAAAAGAGCATCTAGGCATCAGTAGTGAGGCGGAGTTTCAGCTCATAATAAACGAAACAGGAGAAATGGCATTAGATATGAAATTGGATGTTTTATAACGATTTGTATGAGAAAATGCACTGGATGGCTAAAGCTTGCCAACCAACACTTTTCAAATACAAATCCTTGTAAAATATTTGATTTTATATTTGATATCATGTTATCCTATAGTCAACATTTCTAGCTGAAACTTCTCTCTCTTACTAAAATTAAGGCGCTCTTTTCATTTGTGGAGTTCATTTTGACTCATTCACTCGTCTTAAGAGGAATGGGGTCACGTGACCTGTTAGTACAAGTCGTCTATTAGACACTGATTCGAGGCTAATCGTGAGTCTGTAATCAAGGAACACAGCGGTGTTTTGGAACTCGAAAAAGGGATATTAATAGCCCAATTAAGTTCTAGTGATAACTTTACCTGTTGGCCTCTCGGATTCTGTACAATTAAATTCTGCAGACAAAATAGAAAATGCTTTAGACACACCTTCACGTGCGTTCTTCGTCGGTTGAGCAGCGGCTGCCACATGCAGTCATGCGCAGTCCATGGATGACATAGAGACTTTTAAATTTGCAAAATCTATGACGACGACGTCAACCAGAATTATAAACTCATCCACAGAGAAGACAGACTTTAGAGTACATTTGGTATGACTGTGAAAGGCTCACGGCACGAACACGGTCGTGACACGGCAAGGGATATGCCAGACCAATCACATTGCGCGAGAATTTACTCTCCATCCAATCAAATACCCGGAACACGGCATGAACATGGCGCGGACACGGCCACACCAAGGTCATGGCAATACCAGACCAATCACATTGCGCGAAAAAAAAATCAGCCACAAATAAATTCTAGAAAAGAACTCGGTGACTGCACGGCAGGGTTACGCTACCGAGGTTTTCACAGTCATACGAAACCTGCTCTAAATGCGCGAAACCAAAAAGTGAAGTTATTTATCTTCCGGCTGACGTCGCCGTCGTAGATGTTGCAAATCAGTCTCTCTCGTTTCAATATTTTCAAGAAGGGGGCGAAAACGAGAGAGACTGTGGACGAGTAATTTGGTTCCCAAAGCACGCCGGGTCCAAGTTTTCGGGACCCATAAGTCTTTTCGGTCACTGTACCGTTACAGTCTCTAAGCGTGGAGCATCTTTGTTTTGCCCCCCTGGGAGAGCCATAACGCCTAGCGATTCAAGATGGCCGCAGCATTTTTAGGATATAACACTCACTTGGACAAAGACCACATGATTTTCTACAATTGGTTACCATCCAAGAGCTTGTGCAGTCATCTCCTCCATCTATTGTTCCCTTACATGTTACTGTATTAAATAAATCCTTACACTTTCCTACGTAAAAAAAAACACGAGAAAAGTACGAGTTACTCTCGCAGCTAGAGTTACAGGCATCGATGTTATTCAGTAAATCATTCATGCAAGCGTTCGTTTGGTTTGTTACGTTCGTTCGTTCGTTGTTTCGTACGTTTGTCCGTCCATTCATTTACCACATGTCGGTCGGTCATTCGGTCGGTTTCTCAGTCGGTCGTTCGGACGGTCAGGGTCGATCGGTTGGTCGTTCGGACGGTCATCGGTCGGTCGTTCAACAGTATACCTTGTACGCTAAGAGAGAAATGTAAAGCTTCTAACTGATTTCTTTGACATGAAATATTTCCATTTTCAGCGGGCGTCACACTGATCAAGTACAACACACTATGGTAACTTGCATTCTCTATGACAAGCTTTGGACCTGGAAAAAATCCATGTATATATAAATAACACAGAATGCATAAAAACATTGTCTTAAATGTAACATAGCCTGTAGATGCAACGTAACGCACTCTGCTTGTCTTTCATATTACCGAGAAAAAGGCGAACGTTATATATTTTGTAATTGTTAAATAGACGATTTCTGAGATGCGCACGCGTCGCCTAAAGTATATCGCGTTTTCAGATTAAAGCCAGGAATTTTCTTGCAAGACCTTAGGCGCGCAATAGAAAAACACCCAAAAAACTTTATTATTATTCATAAGATGACTAAGATATAACGCGCGCTCTGAATGGTCAATTACCGTTTTATATAACTCAACATAGATCGTGAGGAAATGACATCAGCTGCGCGCGCGATGTTCTGTATGTTTCTTATGCTTTTTGTTATTTCTTTTGAGTTAATCGTTAGTTATATCTTAGTCATTTTATAAAAGAGATAAAAAACTCCCCTTGCTTGTACTATGTTGAGTTATTCAAGCACTTGGGAAATTGCGTAAGCCCTCGAGAAGTGCCGAGAAACACTCGCCTACGGCTTGTGCTTCTCTTAGTACTTCTCTCGGACTCACGCCATTTCCCGCGTGCTTGTGTAACTCAACATAGAACGCGCGCTCGTTTTCTACCTCTTCATAAAATTATGTTAATGAGGGAATACTTTGAAGTTTCTATTGTTTAAGTTCAGAAGCAGAATTAAATAAAATCTTTTCTTCGAGGGCTTCAGAGAACGCCTATTATTGTACGGTCACCATAGGTTTCCTATGAACACTGCCCAAAAATGCCTCGCTTTCATATCTGCGCCTGCGATATTTATTAAAGCGCTCGCCCATCTCGGAAATCGCGCGTCTATTGAGAAATCTTCACTTAATACCACAGGTAGCCCAGACACATAAATGTCTCGTGTGCTTGGGATCCCTGTGTTCATACCTTGCTTCAGAGGTCCTCTAGAGCTTGTCCAGTTGACTGATGCACCAAATGAGTGATAACAGACGAAGCTTGCGTTACATCCTTCGTGTGTATTGAACTGAGTAATGCTTGATACTTCTGAAGATAAATTACAAATCAAAGATAATAAAGGTCAAACTAGCAACAATAGAGAAAAAAGGTGTGCACATGCGTGTCATTCAGCACCTTTTCTAAGAATTTAAACGAGATTGAGTGAGAAAATAAATGTTCGTCTTCTCCGAGAGCATGAGCAGACGTTTTTCACTCGTGACCAAACCAGATGATCTTGCTAGCCAATCAGAATCGATAAAACTTGCCTAAACGGGGTAAGACTATTCTTTTCAGATACATGCTACACAGGCTACACAGACAACATTAAGAGGTCCTTCTTGGGATTTTTAAATTTCAAAACATTGGTAGTGTTCAAGCTGCACATTATTTACAAACAAGGCCAGCTAAGGGCGCGATTACACGGAGCAAGGTTTTCTGCAACTTGTCTCGCAACAGTCCCGATTTCCTCTCGGTCTGAGTCAAGTTTTCCCAAAAGGTTTTGAAAATATCAACTCAAATCACAACCACTCCCTGAGGCGCAATAGAGAAAATAATCTCATATAATCCTTTTTTACATGTGGCTTTTAAAGATTATATTCTATTGCAGCAGGTCAAGCTAAACGTTTCCTGTTGTGGTCGTATTTCTTTTTAACAAATCTGTTGGCCTTTGACAGAAACAAGCTCGATGACACCAGTTATAGAAAACCATCTCATAGGGCGTATCGCTGTTTGAGTTTTCTGACTTTTTAGGCGTGTTTATATTTTTAGATGTGAATATGCTATAAATGTTATATTGCGTTGATCATGCAGAGAGTGATTTTTCAGCCTCCGCCGAGACAGACGCTCGTCAGTACATTTGAATAGACCTTTTAATTTTGGGCTTGATTTTTTTCCGTTTAATTTTTCTGAAGAATAAGATTCTTTGTCAGAGTTGTATCCATATTCAAGTGTCTTCTCATGCACAACCGTTAAATAAAGAAATAATAATCTAGGGAATGACATGTGGTCATGTCAAAAAAGGTCTATCATAATGTTTTCTCATTTCAGACCACGTGTCATTCTCTGAAGAATGAGATTCTTTGTTTGAGTTGTAACCATATTCATGTGTCTTCTCATGCGCAACCGTTAAATAAAGAAATGATAATCTAGAGAATGACATGTGGTTATGTCAAAAAGGTCTATCATAATGTTTTCCCGTTTCAGACCACGTGTCATTCTCTGAAGAATGAGATTCTTTGTCGGAGTTGAATCTATATTCATGTGTCTTCTCATGCGCAACCGTTAAATAAAGAAATGATAATCTAGGGAATGACATGTGGTTATGTCAAAAAGGTCTATCATAATGTTTTCCCATTTCACACCACGTGTCATTCTCTGAAGAATGAGATTCCTTGCTTGAGTTGTATCTAAATTCATGTGTCTTCTCATGCGCAACCGTTAAACAAGAAAATAATATGCTTTAGGGAATGAGAAAGGGTCATTTTCCATACTTGGTTCACTGGTCAAACACAAAGCGCTCAAGCGAGGTACCAAGGTACTTTCAAACGATTATTCAAATTTGAACCTTAACTTGCAACTTCAACTGAATGCTTCGTGTTTGACCAGTGAACTGATGTATGAAAAAAATTGTGTATAGCCAATTCATGCAAAAGTAGATAACTGGAGGTGTGAGGAAGGAAAGCAAAATGTCCGTGACGTTTGCGCCGCAAAATGTTGGCACTGGGCTCATGAATAAGCATCATGTTGAAAGAAAAACCATTATCAATTATCCTTATTATTATCCTTCGTAATTGAGAGAGCAGAAGCACACATCGTATTATTATATAACCCGTATCTGCCCAGGCGCGCGCTCTTAAAACATTTTCGGGAAAATGGGGAGCAGGGCCATACGAATCCGTACGACCTTGCTCGAAGCTGCGCCCGTAGTTATTTTATTATTTTTATTTTCGTGAGGGTCATATGATAAAATGCTTATTGACTGAGTTAGGTCGGGCCGCACGGGAATATATTTGGCTATCGGTCATTTGTACGGACCTCGCCCCTCGAGCCAATTATTTTCCCATACGGCCCGACCTAACTCAGTGAATAAGTACATAGTCCGTGCGCAAGATATCTTATTGCCGCTGTCCCTGTCAAGTCACTGTCAAACTAGCGATTGGTCGTAAAAAAGAACACTTCAACCAGGGGGAGAGGGTAAGAGAATTTGTACAGGACACACAAGGTAACTCTCCTTTGAAAATATAAGCACGCCTTTTCGTAGGGATCTTACGGAATCCTTACGGATCTTAGGTTTTACGGAATCCTTAACATCTTTAGTGAGGAATGTCAAGTTTTGTATTTTTCCTCAAGGAAACACTAGCTTTAAAAATTAAGATGAAAAGATGAAAAGATGAAAATCTCGGAAATTGGGTTTGAACAGTCTGGCGCTTGTGGAAAACGAACTCATTGATTATTTTTATAAATATAATATGTATATATAACAAGAGGGATTGGGATCATTTAAGCTTTTACTCTAGGTAAACAAATATATAAAAACGATATTTTGTTGAATTCTCTCTTTCATCACTTTCAAAAATAAATAATCTCAAAAATTTGTTCACAGAAAAAGCTCAAAATGGTTATTTGTTTACTGACGTCATCTAGGAAATTCAACTTTCATTTTCGACAATCGAACCGCAACATGGCTTTGTTCCAACTTATCTTTACCAGCTAACAAGGTTTGCCCAGCACTCGTGGACCTATTCTTGGTCAAGTTGAATGTTATCTTAAATCAAAAGTATAACACGCAAAGAAAAAAACTACAAAACGGCACAAAAACACAACAGATTATCTAAAATTGTCTTAATAAAGCAATATTCATTCAGTTATATGAAATTTTCCGAGCGTATTTTGATCAAACAGTCCCAATGCAGGCGAAGAAACATCCTTGCAGAATTTTCAACTCTGGAATTTAATGACATCAACACCTATCGATTTCGACGCTAATTTATTAACAAAAATATTAACATTAAACTGTAGCTTCTTAACTTCATACAAATAATTTCCAAAACATCAAAAGGACAAATGATGAAGTAAACTATCTAATTATGAACGTTTTAAAGGACATTTATAATAAATAAACTTATATAGAGGCGAATTTCCGTGGCGCGTGTAAGCGATACTTATAAATGGATAATTTTTGGTGTTGAAATATTTCGTGGTTGTAGACGATATCAACTGAATAAAGTACAAAAACTAGAGTAAAAAGAGTGATGAGTTTTAAAATACTCACCATTCCAATAGCTGAAGACGAAGAACAGGATGGCAATAAGGAACTTCATCATCTTTGAAGACCTTTTCTTTAGCGTTTCCGATATAAATGCGTACTATTATCTTGAAGAAAGAGATCGCATCTCTCAAGTTTTGTGTCACATTTATCTTCTATCAAAAGGGCCTTCTTTATCTTCGATGTTATCATCAACTTTTCAAATCCTGAAGTACAAAACCAAAGGTCACTAAAATCTTGAGCTTCTAACACCTTAGAATTATGAACAATTCGACAAACAAATTGGGAGAAATTCGAAATTCAATGTAAAATCTTTTCCACTTCATGTAGAATTCAATGACTTTTGCTAAGAAAAGAAAATGAATATAACTAGGGAGGGAATATCGTTTGTAACTATGGATGACCTTTTCGGTGCGAGTCATTCAGTCGCCTCTGACGGATTAACGCCATTTGTCAAAATCTCATTAAAGTATTCGTAATCTTGTATAAGCAAATGTAAACAAAAAGTACCGCTATTACTTTTTGAGTGAAAAACTAATTGTGGACAAACTATTGTCATGACAAGGACGAAAGACTTCTTCCCAGTGAATTGGAACAGATTCGTCGCAAATTCAGCAAGTGTCAAGTACTTCCGGTTAGAAGTCATACCGTCCATTTCCGGTGATGACCTCATTTATTTCGTCACTTCCGCTTCCCAATGCAAGCTTATTCTTCAGTTCTTGGTTTTTTTAAAATACTTTTGTGGCTAATCTTCGTCGTCCTTGTCACTATTCTTCTCCTTCTGCTTTTGTATAATGGTTCTTCTACTTCTCCTACTGCTTCTGGCTTCTGCTCGTTCTACTTCTAGTGCTTCTGCTTAGAACTGCTTCTTAAAATCAACCTTTTCTTGTTGTTGTTGTTGTTGTTGTTGTTCTTCTTCTTCTTCTTCTTCTTTATTGTTTTATTATTATTATTATTTCCCAATCTGTCTACATAATACGCCCCTTGCATGAGACGTCAAAGGAACTCAATTCAATTTGGAGGGTAAAGAAAAAGAATCTCTTGATTCTACGAAACCTATTATATTACACAGTGCTGCAAGGGGTGTATTTCAATTCCGCGGAGATATAAAACAAGCTCAGGAAGCAAAATAGAACCTCTAGATTCCAGGGTAGTCTAGATTAATCTTTTATTAATCTTCTTTGTCTTATGTGCTATCCACTAGCTCATTAAATCGCGACGGTACAGCTCCCCTGCTGTACCAGAACAATACATATCTTCTGCATGTAACGGCGTGAATCTTTTGTTTGTCACATTATGACCGATATACTAACAACAATAACAAATGCTGCTGTCAAACATTCTTTTCATATTAGTTTTATTAAGAAAGAAGCTTGCCTCTGACATAATATCAACATTTGCTATTTTATCAGAATCCGTTTCACTCTGTCAGAGGCAGCATGGGCGAGTGGTCATAGCATCGGTCTCACAATCCGGTGGTGCTGGGTTTTTGTTTATATTTATCTATTTCAGTTTCTAATTTGTCTCCCCAAATACATTGAGACGTAAATAAAGTGGATGTATTTATTTATTTATTTTATTTTTTCTTCAGTCAATTAGTAAGATATATATAAGCACCAATACAGTTTAAATTTAATTACGGAGCGGGCTTAGCTCAGTTGGCTTGTGGCTTCCTTCAGAGCTTTAGGATCCTCAAGCCCTGCACCTCGACTCTGGTTCAACTTCTCTCTTTTATGTCAGTGTACGTCGCCGTGGGATTGAGCGTCATCAAATGGAATGCTTCAGCATGGCGTTTAAATAAATATTGTTCATTCATCATCATCAGTTTTGACCTCTAAATATAATTTGACTTTAAACCGCGACACGTAATGCCAGTGTCGCTGTCAAATTGTCATTGAATAAGATATTATTTTCAGTATACGATTTGACATTCGGTTCAACACGTTAAGAGAGTGATTCTTTCACAAAGTTCACTAACAATTGCATTTGTAAAGCTAAGCTAACCCCTTGAAAATATATTCAGAACTTGTAGCGAACAGTGTTTACAGCTAATTTATAATCACTTATTTCAAAGTATATATTTATATTGGAATGACACAGATGGAAAAGATCTTAAATGATATATATCTCGACTAACCACGGTTCAATAAGAACTAGTTCTCGTAAGTTGGCAAATATTTGGAAATATATGTCAATATAAGATTGATAAATACGAGAGTAAATAAGCTTGAAGTATTTGTCTTTACCTGACAGAGTTACAGCTGTAGTACGAAGCGAGGATGGCAGCTCCAATTGCACCGGATTAGCGATCAAGTCGCTTAACAACTTCTACCTTCGGGATACAGTGATATTTTATACTTTAAGTTGTTTTTTTACGACAGAGGTGTTAAGTACGACCGCACACTGCGGGGTGAACTGATCAAGTAGAAACGTTTGCACTTCTACGGATTTGCTTTGATCTGACCGGGAGTATTGTGCGGGCTTCCTGTGGTACCGGAAGTAAAGTTCAACCAAATGACACAAAAGTGAAAGATCGGAAGAAAAAACAAAAAAGAATATTGAAAAGAAAAAATGAAAGGGTGTGATCATTCAGTATCTCAAGGGGAGGGGGGGGGGGGGGGGGGTACGAGGAGGGTACCAGAGAAAAAATTACACACTCTACTCTAATATGATGCCGCCCTCGGAACAAACGCTCGCGGAGACTCGCCCATGCCGGGGCGCAATGCCACCCTTGGGCTTCCTCTGGTTTTCGAGTTTCTATCATCAACCATCTTAGGCGACATTTGGGTTGTAATATTGACACGGAACTCCCACACGGGGTCAGCAAGACAATAGGTAATCAGTAAGACATGGAAGATAAAGTACAGTATTATTCTTGGCAGCCTGGGAGGTATATAAAATTACCCTAGTAAGGGGGGAAGGGTGGGGGGTGGACGGTACGTACCACTTCTGGAATTAAAATCCTGCATTTTGGATCCTCAAATATCTTCAGAGCTGAGAGTCAAATTGATGAAATGAATGTGCTGTTTGTTTGCATGTGTGCTATGCAATGCATTTGGGTATAGCAAATAGTCAATACAGACACCCAGTATTCGCATTTCATCGAGTCTCTGGTGGAATCATCACCATCATCATCAGTTATCACCATCATCATTATCGCGGCATCATCATCACTATAATCATCATCATCATTATCATCAGTATCCCCATCATCATCATAATCAGCACCATCACCATCATCACCATCACCATCATCATCATCTTTTATACCATCATCATCACCATTATGACCCCCATTACCAGTCGTCATTAGCATCATCATCATACTACTGTTACCATAATACTGTTCTAATACATATTTTAGTCATTTGTCATCATCAATGTAATAATTTCAAAATTCTAAAAAAACTCAAAATCAAAATTTCACAATTCATATTCAGCTATTGTATTTTACAATATGATATTTATCATGTATAACAACTAAAATCAATCAAAGATAGATCAGGATGACTAGCTGGGTGCAATCCCACGGCACGGTCACAATCGGAAAGACGAGAAGCCAATCAAAATCCCGAAATTCTTGGGGTGCATGTGACGTCATAGCCACCATTTTGGTTGACTTTGATAAAATATTCGGTCTTAGAGTCTTTCGTTATGTTAACCAACATACAGTCAATTCAAAAAAACGTTGTCGTCGACCGGCTTCGCGTTTACCTATGAACATTTGTCCTGTAAGCCCGAAACAAAGCCAATCAAATAAATTTATGCAGTCTACTGCTTCAGTGATTTCTACCCAGATTGCCTTTCGGTCCAGTCGCGTAGGCTTGGGTTGTTCGGCAACAACGTATTTTTGAATATACCCGAGTTTCGAGTTCCAAATGACCGCTGTGTTCCTTGATTACAGACTCATTTCCTCAGGGTTAGCCTCGAATCAGTGTCTATATATTCACAAATACCAACGTACAATATAAACACTTTGAAACTCGACATACCTTGACTGGAACACGTGAATGTTCTTTTCGAGGCTAATTCTGAGTAAATGACTCTGTAATCAAGGAACACAGCGGTCATTTGGAACTCAAAAATGGTCTTTTGACTGTATCATGGCGGCTACGTCTTTTGTCCTTTTATTATCATGGAAAGAGATGCACACAGCCAATAAGAGTGCAAAGCCTCTATACTGAAAGTAGAGTGCAAATAATATACACGTGACATAGATACACCTACTTGCAAGAAGGTTGTCATATAGTGCTAACAATATAATCGTGGAATTTTAGTAACACAAAATTTCACAATTTCATGCCAATTCTATCGTTTTCCATTGTTTAATTAGCACTATTTTGTACTATTTAGTAATTAGTGTTTCACGGATTAATTTTTTGCACTATACAAGAATAGAATGTTAGTAATTTAGTGAGAAAGGAATACATTAAAAGACAAAAGAAAAAATTAAGCTTCAGTGATCTTCTTTTGTTTTTTAATATAATCCCTATCCCACTAAATCATTAATGTTCTATTTTCGTATGACAACGTTCTTGCAAGTAGGTGTAGCTAGCTAGCTAATTACTAACCTTTGGTTGCCTTAGTCTAATTAGTTAAAATAGGTGAGCCATTGGCGGGTAAACTAGTGCACGTGTGCTACTCAAGAGTGCACATTTTTGAAATATTTTTAAACAAACTTCCAAAAACTGAAACAATCTTTTGTTGTACATGCCTCTCCTTTGTATAATTTGACATGCTTGCATTTTTTATATATATTTTTTGCGTATTGAGTTGTCACTCTAGTAAACGCCTGTGCACTTGTCATGCCTCACTGAATCCCTATGTTTTGTCTTATTATAAAGCGCTAACTATCTCTTATTTCATACTAACTATTTCACGGGTATATTATTTGCATTCTATTGCAGGTGAATTTTAATTGACAAATACCAACACAAGCACGACCATTAAAGCACTTTGCAATCCACGCACTGTCAGCTGACCACTAGAACTGCCGACGACGTCACGATTACACAAGTCGTCTTTGCAACAGGCTATCGAGCATTTAATTCTTCCATACTGTCCTATAATAGTGTCCTTACAGTAATTGGGTTCACAGACCTCGGCGGGAACACAGTCGCGAGTAAAATAAGAAATGTTATCACTGCCTGTACCCATGTAGGTGTTGCAAAACGTTTGGTCCTTTTTGCATTCTTTAACTGTACCGTTGCATTTTAGATCTGGTGATGGTGATGGTTCATTGACTGTGCAGAAATAACACCGCAGTGTATGTCCTGGGGAGAGAGAAACGCTAGCATAAACGAACTATAGACCTTTTCTGATATAGCAAACATGGTGCATTGTGGTGTACTATGAGTCTAGCAGTGCATGTCCTGGTGAAAGACAAACTATAGACCTTATCTGATATAGCAAACATGGTGCATTGTGGTCTAGCATGAGTCTAGCAGTGCATGTCCTTGGGAAAGACAAACTATAGACCTTATCTGATATAGCAAACATGGTGCATTGTGGTCTAGCATGAGTCTAGCAGTGCATGTCCTGGGGAAAGACAAACTATAGATCATATCTGATAAAGCAAACATGGTGCATTGTGGTCTAGCATGAGTCTAGCAGTGCATGTCCTGGGGAAAGACAAACTATAGATCATATCTGATAAAGCAAACATGGTGCATTGTGGTCTAGCATGAGTCTTGCAGTGCATGTCCTGGGGAAAGACAAACTATAGACCTTATCTGATATAGCAAACATGGCGCATTGTCGTCTAGCATGAGTCTAGCAGTGCATGTTCTGGGGAAAGACAAACTATAGACCTTATCTGATATAGCAAACATGGTGCATTGTGGTCTATCATGGGGAAAGACAAACACTTGCATAATTGAACTATACAGCTTTTCTAGGTTGATACATTGTGGTCTAGTTTGGGCACAAACACTAGATAAAGCATCAAATCCCCTCCATAGGCCTTTTCTATGATAGCAAACATGGTGCATTGTGGTCTAGCCTGGGGAAAGACCAACGCTAGTTTAAACTACAGGCCTTTTCTGAGATAGCAAACATGGTTTGATTCCCAGGATCTCCTCATCTTCAGCTTTGAAATACTCCTAAAACAGAGCACTAGCTGATGGAGAGAGGATTGGATAGCAACTACCAGATACACACATGTGGATCCAGAGAAAAAAATTAATAATAATAATAATAATAATAATAATAATATACATTTTTAATGCACTTATTTGAAAAAAATGCTCTAAGTGCAAAAATAAAGATTTTGTAAAGATTGAGAAATATAAGATACATAGTTACAAGTTAAAGGCAGTCTGATTTAGATAAGTTTTTAATTTAGACTTGAACAACGATGATTCAGAGATGATTTAGTATGTATAGCAGGAGGAAGAGAGTTCCACAGTTCAGGGGCACACACAGAGAAAGCACGATGACCATAAGATTTTAGATGATACTTTTCACAATTGAGCAGTAAAAAATACTAAAAATATAACTTAGGTGGCTTGAGCAAATTTTGCAAATGACACTACAGAACTTGGAAAAAATATAGAAAAATATGCTTTCTATTCCACTTACCTATAATGACTTAAATTATAGTTAGTTGCTTTACTAAAATGTGACAACCACTACTAAGGGGGTGGGGGATCATAAAAAGATAGTTACTCTGGGGGAGGTGGTCAGGTGTTGCAAAAAAACCACCCACCCCTTATCCCACCCAGGCAAAAAATAATGGCCTCAAGAACTTACCATTTTGAATATAACAGGATAATAATAACACTACAAGCTGAAAGTAGTAGAGATTCATGGTTGACCAGCAACAGAGAGCTAAAAAACAGACAAGAAGCAAGATGTGAGTTAATGTTCATTAGAATATTCAAAAAATGGTATTACAAATATGGCATAATAATACATAAAGACACAGGGCATCCCGGGGGGGGGGGGGGGGAGGAGAGAACCCATTGTCAGATTAGGGTAGAGATGTGCAGCTGAGCCCTCTGAACCCTGATCTGTCCCAGAGTAAAATAGCTGAAATTCATACCCTGTTCCAGAGCAAGATCGCTGAAAACCATACCTTGTCCGGTAGTTCGAAAATAGATACCCTCAGTTTTAGAGAGGAGAGAGCGTGATTTCTTATACCCTGTTGCAGAGCAAAGCATGATTTTATATACCCTGTTCCAGGTTAAAATATCCTGCAAGCAGAGGATTTTTTTGAAACCCTCTTCCATCTCCCAACTGTCTGGAGATAGGAGAGGTTTCAAAAAAAACTTCTGCTCTCAGCAGGGTAAGAGTAAAATCACTGAGAACCATACCCTGTTTGGCAGCACATACCCATATAACAAATATAGGGGAGTACCCCCCCTCCCCCGGGCAGGGCATCCAGTAATCTAAGAGTATTGTTTGAAATTAGACATCAATAGGACGCTTGCATGTTGCCATCATTTGATTCCCACTACCATAACGCTGTGCAAATTTTCTTTCTTATTTATTTAAATTTGTATTCCCTCATGTGAATAGTAATAAAATTGTTGCTAATTAACTGAACGAAAGAAAGTGTGCAAGTTAGTCTGGTAGTAGAGCTCTGATCTCTACTTCCAGACTCCTCTGCATGCAAATATCCTACAGAACAATCACTCCCCTTCCAATTATTCCAAATCTTATTATAAAATAACTGTTATGAATGTTGTGTTCTGATTAGTTTGGAGCGAGCACATTGCACGCCCGCTCACTTTCGGTTGTGTCATTCATATCTGTTATTGTAATTTTTAATTTATAAAAGAAATAAAAAACTTGCTTTCTGTGCTGTGTGCAGTCATAAAACACTTGGGGATTGGCAGAACACTCGAGAAGTGTCCAGAATCACTCCGCTATGTGTCGTGCTTCTCATAACACTTTTCTCCTGTTCTGCCAACCCCTGCGTGCTTTATGACAGCACACAGTATGTGCAAGTGTTTTATATTTCTTCAGAATATAAAATTTTAATTCAGAAAAAGAGCAAATATTATTGATGTTTCAGGGTTGCCCGTTTTCAATATTCTGGGAAATCGATATAGATGTGGACTGCCAAAGAAATTTGTCAATGAAATTCCACCCCCACCCCCCACCCCCCCCTTGCTGGTGTCAGCCAAAAATAATCATCATAGAATATCAAAAACCACAGAAAGTCCATTTTCAAGAAAGGAAAATGAATGGTAATAATAATAATATTATAATATCTATTTATAAAGCGCAATACAAATCTGTTCTATGCACTAGTAAAAAGGATTATTACAAACGACATAGGCAGTGAAAAAATAAAAACTATTTACAAAGAATGCTAATTTGAAGAGATAAGTTTAAGTTCAGTTTTGAATGAGGCCAGACATAATGCATTTCGGAGAGATATTGGAATTCACCAGTTTCAATTATATTTGATTGGAGAATTTTCTATACTTAAAAAGGATCCAATCTTATTAGGAAAGGTATAGGTAATAACCATAAAGTAAGGTGGGGTAGAGTAAAAACAGGGGTCGGGTCAAACAATGTTGAACTTCTTAGGGGACGGACCATTAGATAGTTGATTGGGGGGGTTGCGTGAATCCCCAAAAATTTTTTAAAAAAGCACTTAATCCCCCCCTAAAATATCGTGCAACCTCTTCTGCTAGAAAAAAAAATATCTAACTGTACATGTGTAAGGGTTGAGCCAAAAAAATAAATATCATTTCCTTTATGGAAATGTAAAGTTCCATCATTTAGACCGCATTTAAACTGGGCCAGCAAAAAGAGAGCTCCTTTGAACCTACTCCATTTACATTCTGACCAGTCCCTTAAAGGACAAATAGGTGTACCCACCCTCAGCTCCCTCCCCCATAAAAAAGGAAACCACAGAGAGACCAAACACTAAACAGATTTAATTACACTAAACTAAGAGTTTTCAACATAGTCAGGAATAAATTAATGTTATTTTTGTGAAATTTTAGATCATATATTATCACAACTAATACTTTACTTATATCAATATTAGATTTCGTGGTTAAATTTAGCTTTAAATAATTTGCTCGTACTTCATAATCATCTTCTTATGTCACATATAATGTTACTAGCACGTTTTTACAAATTTTCTTCGACTTCTACGACAAAATGATAGTATTTTGACGGCATTGAATGACCTTATCAGCCAAACACGCAAAAATGGTACTTATATATTGGCACCTAGCTGATTATTCTGAATATTTAGCGGGAGTATAATCCTAGTTAAGAAAAGTTAATTTTTAACTTTTCTATCTGTTACTTCCAACCTGTTTGTTTTAAATGAGTACGAAACAAAAGAAAAGAGTTTTTTTTGTGGCTTTTGTAAATTATTCCTAAATGTAAGAATGATTATTACTGCAATTTGAAATCTCGTTTTACAGCTGAAAAAAAAATCGCTTGAAAAGGCAAAATCTTATTAAAATATTTTATAGCTTTTTTTCCTTTAATTTTCTTGAAGACATTATACGATAGATATCTGTCATAGCATTGTATTCTGAGGATATAAATAAATAAATGCGACTCACCCTGCGAGGGAATACAAAAATAAGAAAATTTTTATTCAAGTGGAATGAAGCCTATCAATTTACGTACGTACTGTAAGCAGCATTTTTGACCGTGTTTTCAAGCTCCCTTAGCCACTGACACGTAAAAATGGTAGAATAAACTAAAAATGATTACTCAAAAACGCTGATGTAGTTAAAAATTCGAGAGAAGAATCTTTGTTTTCGTTTGGGAGATACTCAAGGAGACGGTAGTATTAGCATAAATTGTTTTTTCGGGTCGAGATGAGAGCATGATCTAAGATATATTCAACATACTTGGTTTCTTCCACAATTTTCATTAAAAATTGTTTAGGAAATTATTTCAAAGATATATAAAAAAACACCTCAAGATTGAAGGATAAAAAAAGCATCAAAATATGATCAAGAATATTAAGAAGCAGGCTTGTAGACGAATATTATAATCTACAAAACTTAGTGTTGTGACTTGGGCAAATTACTTTTCTCTACTGGATGTCTGGGTCCAATTTATAAGTCTAAACCTTAGAAATTTGGCTTAAATTGGCCCTAATAAATCGAAGATTTTCAAGAAATCATTCTCTTTCCACGCACTGTAAAACATCTAAGTATGTAAGACTAGGCTATACCTCCACTCGCAGTCACAATGTACTGACCACCTAAAATTCTGCCGGACGTCTTCAAACTTTCGACTCTAATTCTTCGCAAAACAGTTAGTAAATTTAGTTTTTTTAGCTTCTTACCTTGGTTCTTGTGCAATAGAAATAGCAAATGCAAAAGATAACAGATTAGACGATCGATAACTCGAAGGCTATAAAAGACTCCTTTACCAACACGTTGATGGCTTTAGTGAGGTTAATGTCACGCCACGGACATAACATTTGTCACGGTAGTGCGGGGCGTGACCGCCTCAGGGTGTTTTTATCGATCGAGACATAACATTTGGAAATAAATAAGTATGTATGTGCCTTTTCTTCGAATTAGTGCATGAGTGGTTTAAAATCTAATATCAACCAAAATTGGAGCTCATTAAAACTAGGTCCATTTTAGATCGATTTAGTTTGAATAGATCCGAGATCGATCCGAGTTTTCGACAGCGTCTGCCCCACGATGGTACAGCACTCGATGTCTGGAAGTATGGTCCTTTTCCATGAATGAAAAAGTAAAAATCCCAAAACCATGTTTACATATTAGAAAATAAACTTTGAAATAGATCTAATTTTAAAGGGCCACTTGGACGAAAATTCGGACAAATTTCAAAACCCCTCTATGCGACTACAAACGGTTCCAAAACAATCAATAGAACTAATTAAACAATATCCGAACCTTAAATTTACCTTTTGTGTGAATATTGGTTCAAAAAAATAGGTCTTAAAAGTGTCCGCCATTGATTTATTCGTTCACGGCCAAAAGTCAATTCGGCCAGCGGTCTTCCGTAGGAAACCTCCTTGTGACGTCATTTACTCAACCCGTTTGTAGAAGCAGCGTTTACACCATACATTTCTTCTTGTATCTGCTTAGGTTTTTTTTGCTTTTTTGTAAGCGCAATCTTAAGAATAATAGTCGTTTTGTGAAATTTGGTATTCGAAAACCATGGAAGGCCATGGATTTGATGAATTTAACTATTCTGAGGAGCTAGAGCCGATTGCTACCGAAGAAGAGTATGTTGTTTACCAGAGGGAACTCGAGATAGAACTGGAAGAAGAAGAAATGCTAAAGAAACGATTTGCAAAGGAAATACAACTTAATCACTGGTAAGATATATAAACATAACCTGGCTATACCAGTTATCAAATCGTGCAATGCTTTTAATCAAGACTCAAACTATTCTTCTTATATTTGTACTGTAGGTGCAGTTGCTCCGCTTGTTCACTGACTTTGATCACCAATCAAGCAGAGTGTTTTTGTTGTCAAGACATTGACCGTTGTAGGGAGAAATTGGAAGATTTTGAAGAAGAACTTCCTTGTATAACCGAACATCCTGGATTTAGGTCCGTATGCCTTGACAAGTGGGTTTTAGAGACGGCTGCAATTGGTCTCAAGACGCGTAAACGACGAAGTTACGTCGTTATGAGAGAGCAAGGGCTAGTACCAGAAGCACGGTAAGTGCGTGAATTACTACGTATATACTTATATATATAATATAAAGTGAACAATCTTTAATGAATATTACAGTAATTGATATCCTAATTTGTAGATTTTTCAGATCAGTTGCGTACCGTCAATTTTATCGCCTCATATGGGAATACGACGGTAATCTAAGAAGACTGCCTTTGCCCTGTTGCGTATATAATGCCATACGATCAGAATTTCCCTCAGAACATGGGACATATAAAGGGTTTATAGAGGAAGATGAAGAAGAGGAAGAAACAAATACCGATTCAGAATTTGAGGACGAAGAGTTACAGTTCGATGAAGAAACTGAATAAAATCAAATGTCGTAAGTGATAAATATATTATGTAAAAGATGAAATGAAAATTGCTCCTGTAATAGAGTGCAAACACCAATAAACATGTGGCTCATTTGTTGCTTATCCCAAGTGTGCAACTTAGATAGTGCTGTTGTTAAATCAGTGCTGTTTTCACTTTTAGTGTTTGTACTCTATAACAGAATTGTAAGAAAGACAAATTTCAATGCAATATATAAATGCATAGAGTAATAGATCAGCTAGAGCTGGAACACTGCCCTCTCTTGTGGCCCTTCATTGGATTGCCACAATTTTTGCAGCTAGGTGCTTTTCTGGCTGATTGTCTTGGCTGGAGCAATGCTTGCAGTTCTTCATCTAAACAAATAAATAAAGCTTGATAATCTTGTGCAATCAAAAATTAATACAAATGTTAGATTTCACTAATTACCTGTGCACGTAGGTGGACAAATCTGTGTTTCTTTCTCTTTCCTTTGTCTATATCTGTTTAACGCTGCTTCCTTGTCCTCTTTGTCTAACATTGAATGCAATGGCTGAGGGACACTTTCTTCAAGTTCATCTCTGACTTGTTTTAACTCCGCTTTTGGTGTTTCTATCAACGTCCTGTAGATATCACTTATGTAGTCTAGAAATTAATGTGTTGATTCATTAATGCCATCACATAATCAAAAAAATATTTACTAACAGCAATAGACTAGTTTCATGTTCAATAGACACTGCTGTATTTTATGTCTCCAGATTTATTTCCAGAGGCTTAGCCTGGTTATAATAAGTAAGCTGTTCACAGAGACCATAATAATTTTTGGTATTTGAAACATTGGTAATGTACATTCTTCATAATTATATGCTCAGGCTAAGCCTGTGCAATAAATCTGGGATCATAAAACACAGCAGCATTTATTAAACATAAAACTGGTCTCTTTACAGATGTGTCTTTCCTGAGTGATGCCTACCATAATTTTGTGGTACTTTTGATTCCTTCACTGTTCCCTCGCCATATTTGTATTTTATGTACTTGACCTTGAGTTTTGGATTTCCGTGATCATCCTTTTTTGAATCACGTTGAAGATTGTAATTGAAATGCAGTGCAGCTAGTATTGTCCTTCAAAGAAAGTGGAAAATATGCTTGATTCTTTTTTTTTTCCTTTTGTTTCAGGCAAAGGTTAGCAAGATGAACTCTTTAACAGGAATAATTGAGTAGGACATTTTTGAAAAGAGGTTTTCATTCTTTATACATTGTTTTTTCTTATATGTTGGTAACTATAGTAGGAAGGAGAAAAGTAACTCCTTTGAATAATCCTGAATAGATAAAAACACTTTTCAGGCTTGGAAAAATTTGAAGACTCCATTTTCACTCATCCCCCTCCAATAAATAATGAATAGTCCCTAAAGGTTTATCAAAGGAAGTATTTCTTGTATCATACCTGCTATACATGCCAAGATAAGAAAATGCATACATCTTTGGAGCAAAATGATTAATGACACTGTGATAGCCCTCAAGGCAGCTTGTTTGAGCATTAGTTGATACTTGCTTGATTGCTTTGCATAAACTGTCTTTTGTAAGAGCATCATAGAGCTTTTCATATGCTTCTGACCCTGGAAGTAGCATCAATTAGTTTTCGTCAATTCCCATTTTTTTAGTCTCATCTATTTTGCAAGGATTATATTTACATTATACTTTATACTATATACCTTTTAACATCCATGCTTTGGGAACTGTGATGATTCCATGTTTGCACTTATTGTAAATTTTGTTTGGAAGATCCTTGTGTTTATTTATAATATGGAATAAAAAGCTTTGAAATTTAGCCAGTTTAACTTCTCCCAGAAGGACTGGTGTGGAAATGGCAGACCAGTAGAAGTGGGAGATGCAGGCCTTGTACCAGCGACCAATAATCTCACAACCACGTTCTTTACTTAACTTCAGCATTTTCTTCTTTATTTCTAAAATTATAGAGCATGATTATTATATAAGAGCAATGATATCATTCTCAATGATTCACATACATAATGGCTATGAAGAAATTTTTAATTCTTGTCACAACAGACCTTTAACATGTCTGTGTTATTTTCCCACTTATTTTTTCTCTTCTGCATAATTAGTTGAAAAAATCTTTCTTTTCATTTCATCCATTTATTCATTCATTTCATTGGTTTGTTTGTTTGTTTGTTTATTATTTGTATGTTTTCATAGACATTCTACTTACTTTTTGCAACATGCCAAAGATCAAAAAAGTGATTAATCTTAGGCTTGCCCATTTGCTGACATATCTTTGGGCATTCCTCTTTCATCCACTTCGTGATGGATGTGTGCCTGTCAGTGATATATTGCTTTATTATCATGCCTTTAGTTAGCAAATATAAGATAGACCGTCGGTGGCCAAGAAATTCCATTGCTGCACTACTACCAGCTTCATTTGCCTTTTAAGATAAAAACAAATAAAAATAATGAGAAATATCAGAAATTTGACATTTTTGGTATACACATTTATCCACCTTTTTTCTTCAGTACTACACTTTATTTTCATATTTACTGCCCTCATTGCTTTGCATAATTTTGACTACCGGTACTTTCTTTGTTTTAGCTTGGTTACTTTTTATCATGTAACATTTTTTTATATTTGTGTGATTCACAATAGAGAGAATGCATTAAAACCATGAAAGAAATACAAAACTGTTAATAGTCACTATAGCTCAACCAGAACATTCATTACACAAAGAATAAAGTGGTCTATCACATGTCTTTGTGTAATGAACAATGACTTCGGTGACATAGAACTAACCTGAACTAGAACTATATTTATTATCAGACCAATTGTGCAGCAGAAGATGGTGTATGTTCCATACTTTGCAGAATGACCCATACTGTCATGCCGCCCGTCCCCGGCTAACTCAACTGGAACACCATCTAATTGATTAAAAATATTTCTTTGGTAACTCCTCCAGAAGGTGACTATTGATGGAAGTAGCAGGTGCTTCTGATGATAGTAGTATGTGGACTCATTATAAATCAAAATATTTATATGTCTCAGCACTTGTAGAACTTTCTTCACTGAAGCACCTGCTGTGAGTATTGCAAAACTCAGCAGTATGTTGCCTGCAGGGAACTTTCCAATCAATAAAGGTTGACTTGACCATACATTAGTCTTTTCGCAGCTTTTACACTTGGTCTCTACAGTTACCATTGTGCCTGACTGAATCGTAGAGACAGATGGGTTTGGGGACTTGCAAAGATGGCAGATTTGGAAAAGCATCAATAGATGTGATAGGAAAACAATAGCCTTGGGTTGTTGGCGGCAGTCTTTTCCATCAGTACGCAATCTAACAAAGAAATCAAAATGAATAACTAGCCCAGCAGTACAATATGGCAAATGAAAATCTATCATTTCTTACCTATCATTTACATTTTCTTTGTCAGAGTCTGAATCATCATCTATCTCAATTCCATCTGCTGGTTCATCCTCTATGGGGGCATCATCAGTACATTCCATGACTTTCTTCACCTCATCCTCTATTTCCTCCTTCATTTCTTCATCATACTCATCAGACATGTCCTCTTGATCATCAGATAACATTTCCTGATCACTTTCTTCATCCTCAGCTATATACACATCTTCAGTCTGACAGTCTGTAATAAAAAGAAAAGAATGGAAAAAATTTGAAACACAAGAACAGTAACATTTGAAACTGATAGTCTATGAAAGCATAGTATACCTATAGTCCTTGTAGCACAAGATTTAGTTGCTTTTGCCAGTGCCTCAGTAATTAGGGAATTTGTAGTTTCCAACCTGTTTAACCTGAGTTTTAGTGCTCTAACGTTTGGTTTTAGTTCAAGACATTGCTTGCAATATGTCTTCTCCAATTGTGTCTCCTATGAAATATACATATGGAAAAAATCAATCCAACAATATTGTTTTATTTACTCCTATTGGCAGTTTAAACTTAAAAAGACAAGAAATGTCAGCAAAACACAAAACAATCCAGTAATTCATAATAAATTTTGAGCATTTACATTGCAATGGTTAATTGCAGATTATGTCATAAAAAGCAATTGATAATTATTGATGAAAATTCTTGAATAACATAAACTGAATAATTTAGTTCAAAAGTGAGGATCTCAATGTATAAGTGTTACCCTTTGTGTATTCCCCGAGTCATCAGAGGGTTGTGCTGGCTGTAGGTGACTAGTGTCTAGCTGTCCTTCAGGAACATTGCTCATTTCTTGATCTGGAATTTCTGTTTGCTCAACAGAAGCCATTTCAATATGTTTTTCAAGTTCTCCTGAATTTTCAGTGGCGTTTGTTGCCTGTTCACTCAACTCTGCGACGGTAGGTTGGTCGGTAGGCTCACTATCTGTTTTCAAGTCTGAACTTGAAGTCTGAACTTGATCGTACTCATGAAGAATTTTTTTGAGTGACTGTAAGGGAGAACCCCGCATTAGTTATGAATAGGGTGACATCGAATTTTACTCCAACGCTCTCCAAAAGAATCACAAAATAATTCACAAACAAACAAGAAAACGGATATTTATCTCGGGTTGTTTTCTTCGAAATATTTTCAACACGGATATCATAATTTATTCGCAAATTTGCTCAGCTCATGAGGTGCGAAAACTATCGCATGGCGACATCCACGACCTGCTTTGACTGAATTTCAGGGATTTTATCAGCATTTTAGTTGCTATATAAGGCAAACAAATGTGATTCTTGAAAAATAAGTTTGTCCTAATGTATATCGTTTGGCTGATCGTTCAGTATTTTTCTGCGCAAGATCTTATATTGCGGTTTGGGGGAATTGTACTCACCTGACGGCGGCTTCTGTCACTAACAGCTTCTTCTTTGGAAGTTTCACGAACCCAGATGGTCGGAATTGCTCCTTTTTCCAGCTGGCGCCGACTTCCATCCTGGTGAAAAGCTCTCGAAAAACAGCTGTCTTTAAAATGATCGGAACAAATGACAAATCGTGTAGTAGGATTGAAGTTCACGCGATGGGTGCGCACGAACCGCTTCCATCGGTCACACTCTGGTTTACTGATCGGTGAGTAATGGACTGATATTCCCGATTTTTTATCAGAAACATTGCTGCAACCGTATACAACGCAACGGGCAGATGGCATACTTCAATTTGAGAAGCAGCGGCTAATAAATTTTCGATTTGAATACCTTAAGATAGAGTTTTTCCCTAGTTGTCAAATTTTCCATATACATTAGCCACGAGTGTTTTGATTTTGGTTGAGTAAATGACGTCACAACTCCGACTCGACCCATTCTCCCTGAGCCGATTGCTTGATACAACGATTTCAATGGCGGACGGAAAAAAAGCGTCAAATTTTCGATCTTCCCCTTGGAATACGAAGAAATCATTTACACCTGTTATTAATGAGGTCACAAGGATTCTTTATTGAAAGTTTCAACTTGTTTTGAAATTTGTTCGATTTTCGTCCAAGTGGCCCTTTAATACTAAGACGCACATTATATTTAGTTTTACTAAATGCATTCCACTTGGAAAGGAATAATTATGCGTTCAAAGCCATCAGTTTCAAAATCAAGATTTTTGAGTTTGCTGGTCATAGCAAGGGGTTAATGATCTATGGTCTAGGAGCCGACTAACCTATCCCTTAGGGTTCGGCCGAGCTTCCTGATCAGTCACCGGATAGCGGTGTCGGGGTCGAAATCTCCGGCGTAGCCGTAAATGCTTTGCGCTGCCATACTGCGCTTCAGCTCTAGGTCTGGAGGTATGGTCCTTTTTATAGATTCAAAAAGTAAAATTCCCAAAATCTTGTTTCCATTGCTAAAACTAACCCACAACCATGTTATTTTAAAATAATATAATAATTTCGTATATTCAGTTGAATGCGTTAGATTTCTTCATAATTCTGTCATTTTAAAAATCAATATCTTCTTGTTTGGAAACTAGATGTCAAAGTTTATGCGCTTCGCGCATGCTCAGTAAGTACGGGTCCTCATAGTCAGCACTCGTTTCTAGAATAAAGCGTCAATGATTGATGCCTTAAAAATATTATTAAGAAATTATTTTCAGACTAATTATTTTATATCCTTTAATACAATTAATAGCTATAACTGGAACACTGTTCCCTTATAACTTGAATAATAACGTTGAAGCCCCATGTATAAATTTTAATGCTTTGGAATCCATTATCCAGCACTTGGAATCCAGAATCCAGTTTATAATGGAATCCGGAATCCGCTACTTTGAAATTCAAAGTCTACACTCAAATGCTATCGCCTCGACCTAGACTGAACAGATGTGCCCCCCCCCCCCCCCCACCCCCACTGTGTAATATCTCTACCAAGAATATCTGTCATCAGATGCTGATTCAATTGATAGACGATTCTACTTATACTGGCAAGTATATATCAAATATAATCGTCAGAGAAAATATCTGAAAATTAACGATATGGAATCTTGGAAACCGAAATGCAAAAATCCATTTATTGAGACCAGGATTTCTTGGACTTCCGGTATAACAGCGCACGCGTGAAAGACTTGCCAAAAATTAAGAATTTTTTTTTCACCGATTTTTGATTTGTACAATGATTTTTACTTTGATTTTGACTTCGATTTAATTTTTACTTTGCTTATTTTGACCTTTTATATCTCACTTTCTGAAAATTGCGCATGCGCTAAATAATGGATTATGCCAGAGCCCAATCTCGTAGCCAGAGCCTGCGTTTTTTCTGGCCTGCGGCGAAGAACGAGGGCTCTGGCATAATCCATTTCTTGATACCAGGATTTCTTGGACTTCCGGTATAAGAGTGCAAGCGTTCAAAGACTTGCCAAAAATTAAAAACATATGATCCCGATTTCTAATTTTTATTCTGATGGTAAATAAACACAGGACTCTGTTTTAAAGCAGTTTTAAAGCATGTTTTTCATTGAATATATTTCACTTCCGGAAAATTGCGCATGCGCCAAAAATGGATTACTCTCCATCCAATCAAATACCCGGCATAAACACACGGTCACGCCAAGATCACGGCACTGTCAGACCAATCACATGGCGCGAGAAAAAACATCAGCCAATATCATGGTCAGCGCAAGGCACGCATACGGCGCTGAGCTTGTCACAGTCATACGAAAACTACTCTATTGCATTGAGTCACTGTACAAGCACATAGCCAAAAGCTTTTATTGATATACTTTTATTCCCATCTTCATTTCCACATGAGTTGCTGTCTTTCATGCCGTAATGGTCTCCCGACGTGCCGTACCCTATACGAGATCTCGATGGAAAACTGCAGTCCTTTTGAAAGCCAATGATTCCTATACGGGCCCTCGCAGCCCGTGGGTATCTTTTTGTGTCAACGTTGAAGCCCTCGAGAATGCAATCAGTCTTGGAGAAGAATGTGAAAACAACATAGATTAGGTGTATTTCAATTTCTTTCTAACGGTTCCTTTCTTCCTTCCTTCCTTCCTTCCTTCCTTGCTTGCTTCCTTCCTTCCTTCCTTCCTCTCTTGCTTCCTTCCTTCCTTGCTTCCTTCTTTGCTTGCTTGCTTCCTTCCTTCCTCTCTTTCTTCCTTCCTCTCTTGCTTCCTTCCTTGCTTCCTTCCTTGCTTGCTTGCTTGCTTGCTTCCTTCCTTCCTTCCGTCCGTACTTCCTTCCTTCCTCCCTTTTCCTATTCCGTAATGCTTTTCCGTTTCAGACCACGTGTCATTCCCTTCAGAATAAGATTCTTCGTTTTACTCGCATCCATAATAAAGCGTTTCTCATGCGCAACCGTTAAACAAAAACAAAGGAATAATACTACTTTGAGGATGGAAACGTGGTCTGAAGTGGCAAAACGAGCCGAGGAGGTCTAATTATTCAGAATATACAAATGATAATTACCTCGAGAGAACTGTTAGCCAAAAGAGACATCCAACTACTCTTAGGCAGATTTGCTTCTCTTAAGTTTCCATCCTTTATGACGTCGTACAAGGACTTTCCTGATTGGTTAATGCTGATCCAGCTGGTATGTGCGCCCTCCTTCATACCGAGGCAGAGTTTCGTCACCGGTGTCAGCCAATAGGATGGTAGCTTTGTTTCTTGTTCTGAGAGGTCTACGCCATTTTCTGGTCGGAAAGTATCTTTGTTGGTCCATAATGAAGAGTTGTAAGCGAAAGTACTCTGTGTCGTTAAGAAGTGAAAATGTTTAATGTGTTGGCCGAATGAATACTTATTTATTAATTGATTAATCATATCCTTTTCGTAATCACTACCAAATCCTGCAATCTGATTGGTTCAAAGAAGTGCGATTAATTCCAAAATTGCATCCTTAGGAGCTCTTAATCGCATCCTTAAAAAAATTTTTTAAACAATAAAATAAAGCAAAATAAAAAAAATAAAAAAATAATAAAAAGTTTTTAGATGTATATTTTTTTTGTTCGCATTTAGTTCTCCTACTACATTAAATTGATTATTCTGCACTCTTTATTGTGTCTTTTTCTTGTGTATGATTACAAAAAGGATATGATAAAGTGGTAACTGAACTTCGTGTCGTGCAATTTTGGTCTGAAATCAAACTTGCACATCGCCAGTTCGACCATTTGATGTCTATACATTTTTGAAAATGTCCCTTTTTATCAATAAAATTAACAAAAACATTTCGATTTACATACATTCTTTTGTAAAATTTTACGGTCGGTAATACATAAATATTGAGATGTGCCAGGCGTTCCGCGCGGGTGATGTCCGAAATTTCTGGCGATGAATTACAAATTGCATTTTGTAATCGCGCGTTTGATTTCAGACCAAATTGCACTCCACTCAGTTCAATTACCATCATTAATTTATTTAACTTCTATTTCATTAATGAATTAATAATTTAACGAATTAATAAATTAATTCACTCATTCATTCATTCATTCAGTTTAGCCTTCTTATTCTGTTCATTCATTTGCCCATTCGCCTTACCTCTGAGCCCTTCATTTTCATGACCAGCGTCCATCCCCCACCTCCACATCCAGGAGTTTCGTCCATTTTGCAATACGAACGAAATTTGCCAAGAGTAGCGTCTCCTCGAAGATCATAAACTCCATTTTTTTGTCTGCAGATGATAAAAAAACAAGCATTAGTTGGTTACCACTCTTTCCTGTACCCCGAGAAAGTTGTGTTTTTTTATTGCCTTAGCTTCGTAGCGTCTGTTATGTTAACCTCAAGTGCATTTCAAATCGATAACGTCATGTCAATATTGTGTCACGTGGACAAGTTTTTAAAACCACGTGACCGAAGTACTGTCACATTTTTATCACGTGGTGCAAAAAAACTTCTCTATGTGGTATAACATTGGCATCACGTGGCGGTTGGTTTATATTCTTTTTTTTTTGGAGATATCCTACCGATAGTTTTGATATATATATTTACAAGATACTGGCAGATACTTGTTGTTTACGTCTGAAAATTAAGATAAATGATTCAAGATTACTGATCTCTTAAAGACAATAAAACTCATGGTTCCGACTCCCCTTTGTTACCGTTGCTATGTCCAACATACTAAACGTAGCTAGAACTCATATACAAATTTAAACCTCTGATCGCAGAAAATATATTATGTATAATATAACTAGATTATTACGCGCGCTCTGATTGGCCAAAAACCAATGAACTATTTCCCCATGGTGCACGCTCTTGCACGCTGATCTCAACGGACGCTCGCCTTTTTTCTCTAAATTTTCCAGCCCGATGGCTTCAATAGCGCGCGCACGAGTGAGGGATAGGTGATATAACGCGCGCTCTGACTGGCTGAAATGCCTATGAACTATTTGCCCATGGGTCGCTTATATGTGATTTACTGATGAATGGACCAGTCATTATTTAAGTCGGAGAGAGAAAGATAGAGAGGGGCGGGGAGTAGGGAGATGGTACATCGATCACCTGTATCTTTGTTTTGTTTTGCCCACTCGCAAGATGGCCGCCATAACGTCGAAGTAATCCATTGAGTCTAATCTCATCTGATTTACATGAGAGAGAACTCAGTTTCCCAGTAGAAAGAGAATCCATTACTGTTATTCTGTTATGATCCAAAAACACAGGAAACCCAGCAACAGTATTGCCACAGAAAGATGCAAAACTATCGCAAGTTGAAATGTAAACTGTATCCGGTTTCTTAAAATAGGGGATTTACATAGCGCGCGCGTTATTAGAAGTTTCCTTCTCTCATTTATGTTTATCTATATACCTGGATTTGGGGTACAAGCGCTTTCAGAAGCACATTTGCAGTCACACTGGTTCTCGACTATTCGTTTTGGCGGGAGAATATCTTTGAAGATCGGCTGAAATGAAAGAATAGAAACCCTTCAGTTGTAGTGGTATAACAGTTCAAGAATGAACACTGCTGTTTCATTAAAGGTTGGTGTAAATGAATTTGGTTATTAGTTGTTTTATTCCAAGCTTGAAATGTACTTTTTCTTTTCTTTTTTCTTTTCTTCTTCTTCTTCTTCTTTTTTTGGTATGAAAAGAATTTCAGAACACAAGAAAATATGCTACGAAAAGTGTGAAGAAGCGCTTGGGAAGATTTCATATGGTTGTGACCGTTTCGCTGACTGCATTCATATAATGATGCCGTCATGCATTTTGGGCTTGGTATGCAACATGCAACAAATATTTGACCAACCTTTTTTAAGAACAGGTATATGATACAGGTTTCTAATTTGGCTCATTTTACACACTCACTTTTATAATTTCCTTTCCTCTCTCCTCTCTCCTCTCCTCTCCTCTCCTCTCCTCTCCTCTCCTCTCCTCTCCTCTCCTCTCCTCTCATCTCTTCTCTTCTCTTCTCTTTTCTTCTGTTCTCTTCTCTTCTCTTCTCTTCTCTTTTCTTCTCTTCTCTTCTCTTCTCTTCTCTTCTCTTCTCTCCTCTCCTCTCCTCTCCTCTCCTCTCCTTCATCGTGCTTCGTAAAGATAGGCTCAAAGCGAACTAAGTCATTTCAGTATTCACGTGGCGTACGACAAGGTTGTATCCTTAGTCCCTTGTTATTTAACCTATTTTTAAATGAGCTCTCAATATCATTGGAAAATAATAATAACACCGATTTTTATATTCTTCCAAATGGTCAAAAACTCACCTCCCTTTTATATGCTGACGATCTTGTTCTTCTATCAAAATCGCAAGTTGGTTTACAGAACTGTGTTAATCTTGTTAATAATTTTTGCAAGAAATGGCAAATGTCAGTAAACGAAAAAAAATCAAAAATAATGATCTTCTGTAAAAAAGAAACGGACAGGATAAAACAATCACATTTCATCTTAAATAGTAACAGCCTAGAAATTGTTAAAGAATTTACGTATTTAGGCGTTCGAATAAGTTCTACTGGTAATTTTTCCTGTCACCAAACTAAATCAAAAGAAAAAGCTCTACATGCATTTTATAAAATCACAAATAAAATTGATTTTAGGTGTTTGAAACCAAAATTAGCTTGTAAAATATTTGATTCACTAATTAGACCAATTTTAACTTATGCATGCGAGATTTGGAGTGTATATCAAAAGCACGACTTTGAAAAATGGGACAAAATTCCGATTGAAAAAGTTCAACTACGTTTTTGTAAATATTATCTTGGCGTAAGTAATAAGGCTTCGAATATTGCTTCACGTGCTGAACTTGGACGTTTTCCTTTGATAACATTTATTGATAAACTTTCTTTAAAATACTTTAATCATCTTCTATGTTTACCTGATAATTCTCTATCAAAACAAGCTTTACTTATTTCCAAGTCTTTACATGCAGAAAATAAATCTTGCTATTATACAAACCTTTTACAAATGTTATCTTTTTATAACATAGAAAATGAACTTACAGATGTCATCTCTAATTCTAATTTGGAGAAGTATTATGTAAAAATGCAGGAACTTTACTTCAATCATTGGAAAAAACTCGTAAACAATTCAAGAAAATTATGTTTTTATAAAACATTTAAGGAATTTTATGAATATGAAATTTATCTGGACAAAATTCAAAATTTTGAACAAAGAAGGCAGTTCACCAAATTTAGAATTAGTAATCACAAATTAGCTATCGAAACAGGCAGATACAACAACCAAAATATATCAAATGATCAACGTATCTGTCTATTCTGTACGAATGATGAAGTTGAAACAGAAATACACATGTTGTGTAACTGTCCTCTTTATGATCAAATTCGCCGACGATTTTTTGATATGATAGAACCTGAAATATCTGTTGATAATTTTAAAGATCTTAACATAATTCGTAACTTAATGATCTCTACCAATGACAAGGTTATTTTTTATTTTTCTAAGTTTATATACAAATGCTTCATTCTTAGGAATGAACCATAATAATTGATGTAACGTATTAATGATTACTTTTGATAAGTTTATCTTTGATTATTATTACCATTCAATTAAGATTTTAGTATATTTGTAATACTCATACCTTCTCTTTTCCCTTTTTTAAATATGTTACTTTACATATAGACAGATATAGATATATAGATATTTTTCTTATTACAATGTGTTTGTAAAATATAACGACAACAAACAAAAAAAAATCCCTGTTAATGTTCAATGCTTTAGCAATACCTGTAAACCGTAGGTCATGCCAATAAAGCTATTTCAACCTCTCCTCTCCTCTCCTCTCCTCTCCTCTCCTCTCCTCTCCTCTCCTCTCCTCTCCTCTCCTCTCCTCTTCTCTTCTCTTTTGATATGATAGAACCTGAAATATCTGTTGATAATTTTAAAGATCTTAACATAATTCGTAACTTAATGATCTCTACCAATGACAAGGTTATTTTTTATTTTTCTAAGTTTATATACAAATGCTTCATTCTTAGGAATGAACCATAATAATTGATGTAACGTATTAATGATTACTTTTGATAAGTTTGTCTTTGATTATTATTACCATTCAATTAAGATTTTAGTATATTTGTAATACTCATACCTTTTTTTTCTTTTTTTTCCCTTTTTTAAATATGTTACTTTACATATAGACAGATATAGATATATAGATATTTTTCTTATTACAATGTGTTTGTAAAATATAACGACAACAACAACAACAAAAAATCCCTGTTAATGTTCAATGCTTTAGCAATACCTGTAAACCGTAGGTCATGCCAATAAAGCTATTTCAACCTCTCTTCTCTACTCCCCTCGTCTTGTCTCGTCTCGTCTCGTCTCCTCTCAAGAAAAGCATTGAGATTTATTTTTAAAGGAATCTAATCCAAATTGCTCCTTAAAAAGCTCAAAGCTGAAGGCACGTGTTTGTCATTGATTAATGAGTCTTGTTAATGGATTTTAATGACATTGATTAGTCGGTCTAGGGTCTTTTAGTAGATGTAATAAGAAACGTTTAACTGGTAACCTAAATTGAAAAATTGAGCGAGTCATCGAGTGTTGTCAAAATTAGTATATGTAATAGAACTCCATGCTGTCCAATTAAAAAATAATTGAACGAGGAAAATTCCGAGTACTGACAAAATTGGATGAGGAATTTTTAATTAAGTCTAATTATTTCTTGATTGGGGAGCATAAAATCCCATCACCCAACAACAACAGGTCTTGTTAAGATCAACAAGACCTGCCCAATTAAGAAACTAATTTGACAGTTACCTATATGGGATTAATGAGAAGCTGTTTAATTAATTCTTTAATTTATGCTCTGGGCAGTTAGCGCAAACAAGCTTTTTCTCATTTATTTCTCTTTCTTTCACACTTGGCTTCCATGAAAAAATTCTTTCGATAAACATTTGTTTTTCCGAGTCTCAAAATATAATATATTTGTTCATTCATTTTCTCTCTCTTTCCTTTTCTTCTTTTCTTTCTTTTTTTTCTCCTTATCTTTCTTTCTTGTCTGATTTTTTTTCTTTTTCTCACTCTTAATATCTGCATCCCTCAACTTTCTCCTTTTTTCTTCTTTCATGCTTTCTTTCTTTCTTTATTTTCTCTCTCTTATTCAAAAAACAACAAAAACAAAAACAACCAAAAACATACCGTGAAAATTATTTCTGTACCCCGCACTGAAACAATAATCATTTGAAAGCACCACTACGTACCCACAGCCGATCACCATTTCAGAATCACGTATACAGATCAGGATCTCAAAATGTTATTTGGTATCTAAGCAACCACACTTTACCATGGTTACAATTGATCAATTAGCAAGTGAACGTGCCGATTAGTCTCAATGATTTTAAGAGTTCTTATACGAGATGTTTATAAAATTTTAATGGACGTCATTAAGATGTGCATTAAAGGAGATTTATTTTTTATCATCAGAAGAGATTTTTAACGAGCAAGCTTAACTATACTTAGACGTGATTGAAATGGGTATTTGAGTACAGGAAATTGCGATGTTGAGGTTTAATAAATTATGTTTTTGATTGCAGGGATTAATTTAAAGTGCTTATAAGCCTTTACACAATATTTTCAGAATTGAGTCTTTAAATAGTGAATAGTTAATTGTGAAAATAATTCGTCATTTGAATGTTGGGTCTTTGATATACGAAGGTTTATATTTCCAATATGTTAATGACTATGACGTAACATAAGGGATCATTTAATATACAACACTGCACTCGTTCTGGAATACAGTATTTCAAAAGCATTCACTGGTGACTCACGTAAAGGTTCTTACAAATTTGTTTTCAAAAAATGTCCAGCGTTCAATATTAAAAGTTGCCACAAAATAACTCAAATCCCTTATGTTACGTCATAGTCATTAACATATTGGGAATAAAAACCTTCGTATCTCAAAGACCCGACATTCAAATGACGAATTATTTTCACAATCAACTATCCACTATCTAAAGAATCAATTCTGAAAATATTGTGTCATGATTAGTTCTTTCTCATTTTTCTCCTTGTTCATTTTTTAATTTATTCCCCCCTCCCCAACTATCTATTCATTAGTTTATCCGTACGTTTATTATCTCTATATTCATTCCATCCATTCGTACGTCCGTGCCATCCCAGCTTTTTTCCATAAATAGTCGTTCCATATTAATCTATCCATTCATCATCCATCCATCCGCCTGCCCAACCATCCATCCATTCGTCCATGCATGCATGCATCCATCCATCCATCTATCCATCCATCCATCCATCCATCCATCCATCCATCCATCCATCCATCCATCCATCCATCCATCCATCCATCCATCCATCCATCCATTCGTCCATGCATCCATCCATCATCCATTCACGTCTCATCCATCCATCTATCCATTCGTCCATCCATCCATCCATCCATCCATCCATCCATCCATCCATCATCCATCATCCATTCACGTCTCATCCATCCATCCATCCATTCGTCCATCCATCCATCCATCATCCATTCACGTCTCATCCATCCTTTTTTTCCTCAATTCTTCTTATATTGACTCCAGCTTTTCGTAGCCAAATACAAAGTCCTCCAAGTATTATCATCACCATCATAGTGAATATAATCTCAAATTCAGCCTTTTTATTCAGCTTACTTAACCTGCAGACATACGTTCCTATTCAAAGCTTCGCAGTTTAACGCCACATATATGATATATTCCGCTCGACTATCTCCGTCTTATAGACTAATACATAGATCTCACTAGGGGGCCTTTGTTATAGATCCATTAGCCATTATATTTTCCAAAATATCCGAATATAAGTATTTTAATGATTGAGAGGTTTTTTCTTTTCCTATACCGTCATTACTAGGCATTGAGATTTTATTTTCTGTTTATTTCCTGTAAAATATATACGAAAATCGCCGAGAAAGTTCAAACTCAACCCCAGTAATTGCATAATTTTAAAATGAAATATTATAACTATGTCTCTGAGATAAGAATGTTTTCTTATCAGATCGGATTTTATAAGATTTCCTGCGAAAGACTAACGCATGATCTACGTGTTGATGTGAACGTACATCATGCATGCGATAAATTTGATCTTATTTATAGTTTAAAATTAGGATAATTAACCAAAATCTTTTTAAAAACATCCTATTATTTTAGACGTAGTTAGAAATATAGGTTCAGTTCGGCCCAAACATAGCTACCCTATAAATTCAGGCAAAGAAATATAACGTATATGTACGTACAATATTACCCGCACCAATAAATTTAATCTTGTTATATTTATAGTTAAAATTAAGACAATTATACAAATTGATTTAAACATTCTATTTTGCTTAGAGTTGCTCGAGTTAGACTTGGTAAAAAGCCTAGGTTACTTGAAATGCAAAAATCTACACTTATGAAATGAAAAAAAAAAAATTATTAGTGAGGGAAAAAAATATAAATTTAACCTTTTTTTTGTCGATTCACAAAATAAATTTCGCTTCAAAAAGCAAAAAAAAAAGTGTTAAATTACAAACTGCAACAATAATTATAGTTTAATTTCTTCGAATTCCCAAAAATATACTATGATATATTTAAAATAAACGATACGACGAAATATATAAAATAACCTACCCTGATCTGGTGAAATATAAAGTTTTTGCCTTCCGTAAGTTGGTCTTCTGCTCTGAAATCTTCGCGTAAGCCATGGTCGTTAAGCTCGCAACTTCCAGATTTAAGATGGAAGTTGTAAGATACGCAACTCGGAACGTTCTCGCAGGATAAGCTACACTTTAGCCAATCGTTTGGGTAATTCACGGCAAAGACATGACCTGTTAGGTATCTATCTTTAAAAGTTACGGAAATTTCTCTGGATTGACCAAACTGGATGACAAGGACCAGAAAATAATGAAAATATGCGGAAGCCATTTTGGTGTCAGAAGTGGGGCGTATTAATGTTCGGTGTGTTTTTTAGCTTTATATTCCAAGCAGTTCTTGATAATCAATCAAAAGAAAAATTAAATAAGTATTACTTTGATGCATTTATGGGCTTATCGGCATCAGAATCTTGCTTGGCAGGGCTTTTTGCGGTCTTTTCAACGAAATTTAAGCACTTCGAATTAGTTTTCCGGTCGGAATGAGGTGTCTAAATATACAGCGCGGGTTTCAATTCGCTCTAAATTCATTCACGAAAACGATGCGAAAACTACCAGCTGAGAGATTTCCAATCTCGAGCAATTCAAAAGCGCAGCAACTCAAACAATCCGAGATTCACAACAATCACGAGATCATAATCAATTGCCCAGCTTCGATGCCGGCTCAGGAAAAGATAAATCTATCGCGTCCATTAGTGAAAACACTGCATGATCTACAAATAGATATCCTTATTTTTACGTTATATTCCTTGCGATTTATTCGTGATTCGTTGATTATTTACTCAAGGGAGTTTGCAATATTGTCTGCACAAAGTCTCCGGTGATTTTCACTCAATATTATATTTAATCAGCTGCCTCTCTGACTTCTCCGGGTGTCGCCTTTCGTCAACCTGAATTGTCATTTAATTTCATTACTTTTCCATTCGAGAGACTGACTCGATCGCATTTTTTGGACGTCAAGTCGCAATGAAAATAATGAAAACTTAAGAAACAAATTCTAATTAGTCTCTATGTCAGCAGGTGCCAAATTTTTTTTTTCTATAAAAATAGCAAAAAGGCCGTAACGTATTATAGGGCACAAACGGTTATAAAATATCAATAGGCCTTTTAGAGCTAACGGTCACGTGTCTGTACTGGTGTGCAAAATTTTTGTTTTTATATTAAAATGGTGATTCATTTTAGCTACTTGTAAAGAACTGAATGAAACGATGTTATCCATGGCCAGTGTGTAACGAAATGCAGTTTTATTACGATCTCTCAAATTAAAACAGGCCACATGTCAGAAAGTGTGTTTGCAGTCCAGTAAATTTCACCCATGGGAATCAAAATGTTCATTCATTTGCTCTCAGTGAATTAATCAGCACGTGATTGCTAAGCTGCAAAGGGCCTATTCGTTTCGTTTAAGGCAAGTAATTACGACCAAAAGCATTGCATTCTGGAAGTTTTTTTAAAAGATTCCTTTGAAAATAATATAAATAAATATGAAATATTAATTGATCCCGTTCGAGTAGTGATTACGTTTTAAAAGTTTTATTAGAAAAATGTTGGTTCGAAAGTATTGTAAATTATTCATCAAATATCAATGGTTATATTTAAAACACTTAATTACGATCACGAGTCTTAAATTCTGAAAACGTTATGAAAAATCCCTTGAAAATATTTTTAAAATTTTTAAAAAATTAAAATTTTTTATTTTATTTTTGAATATGTGATATTATTATTGTCATTGTCATAGCACCAGCAAAACGTGCCCATACCATCTACAGATCGAGCCTTTGCACCATCACGTGATGGCATGCAGCCATGACAGGAGGCACAAAAACAGACTCCCCCCCCCCCCCCCTGGGAAACCTATTTTTTCGAATGTAAATCAGATTAGAACAGAATCAATTGGTCCTCCCTTCTGTCATGACTGCCATTGCTTGATTGAACAAAGCCTCTATACCACATACATATCACTCGTTTTCGAAACTTAAGCAGCTAGCATAAAATATATATAACCATACAAGCTTTACTTACCTATAATGTTGACAGCCAGTCTCCAAGATCGAACAGCATGCATTGTTTTCTTTGATTCCGGGGGTACTTGTTTAGCGTTACCATCATAGTACTTTGTCTTCTTCTTTTTACTCGGACCTTCATTCTCATCCTGGTCTTGTTTATCTGGTGTTGTACTGGAGTACTTTTCATTGGGTAAGTTTCGTAATGGTTGGGTCTATTACAGAGGAATGGTTAGGTATTAGGTAAATTGATAGAATGAATGCAAAGAGTAGACAAAGAAATAGGAAGGGATTAAGGCAAAGGGAAAAGAAGATACACAGGATAGGAGGGAGGGAAGGTGGCCATGTAAAGAAAAAGGAGGCAGAAAGGAAATAGTTAGGTTTAGGTAAATTGATAGAATGAATGCAAAGAGTAGACAGAGAAATAGGAAGGAAGGAAGGCAGGCAAAGGGAAAACAAGATACACAGGATAGGAAGGAGAGAGAAAGTGGGCCATGTAAGAAATAAGGCGGTGGAATTAGGAACCACAAGATAGGAAGTCAAGTAAGGAGGGAGATATGTACGCAGATGGGGATAAGGGTTGATGAAGTAGGGGAGAAAGGGAGACAGGAAAGGAGGGAAGAAGCAATGCACGAAAAGAGGAAGAAAAGTACACTGCATAAGACGGTGTAGCAGGGGATGGGAAAGGAAGGCAAGGAAAGAGGGAAGAAGAAAGGCAACCAAGATAGCAAAAGGGGCAAAAGGCAAGTAAGGAGGGAGGTAGAGACACACACATAAAAGGGATGTCAGGAAGGAGGGAGAGGGATGCAGGAAAAAGGGAGGAGTGAGGCAACAAAGGAATGAGGGAAGCAATTTGGGAAGGAAGGAGGGGAACAGAAAGGAGAGGCAGCCACAAGAAAGTGAATGCTATAAGAAAGAATGAGGAGGCAGGAAGGATAACTGGGAATGATGGAGGGAAAGGGAGAAGGGGAAAGCGAAGTAGTCCCACCGTTTGAATAAGAAAACTGTTTAATAAATTACCATACTTCGAGAGTAAATCGGAAAGCAGCTGCCAAACGAGATCAGACCGTGCATGGTGCGAGAGAATTTGGTGTTATGGTCATAGCAAACAATAGAATTCCCAGAGCATCAAATCGTTGGGAAGCGATCAATGTTTTCTGTATTTTTCGTTCGCTTTAGATCGCTTTAAATGAGTTCGATAGTTTTGTAATTTTGTGTAATATTAGTTTAAGTTCTAATTCGTATCCTGACGTAGTTTTGAGAGAAATGATCAGCGAATATTAGAATAATGGAAGATCTAGTAAGATTGACTAGAAACCTGCAATGAAAATTGCGTAAGTGCGCATCAAATGTTTAGTGGGAATCTAACAGCTCACTAGATACACCGAGAAATCCATGCTGTCTCGTCTGTATTGGGCCTTGTCAGCACGGTGTATCATGTACATGATAGATGAGGCGGTAAGCCGTGTGGAATGGGCTTGGAAATCATATAAGACCCATTGGCACTCTTCTTCAGTCGTTTCATACAAGGCTCGTAATTTACCTATTACGCATGTTCTTAATGTGTTTTAAGCACAAGCATAAAACATAAGAGTGTTTAAGCATTAAGTGCCATAGTTCTTTCTTGAATTCACTTCAGTGACCAGGAAACAATGGTTCAAAGTTAAGGATGGACCTGATGTGTTCATACATTTACTGTATTTTATCAAGTCTAACCTTGACTTGAAGCCATCGCTTTGTGTCACTCAAGCGAATTTGCAAAAGTTCTATTTGCTTTCACTACAAGCAACTCTAATTTCTTTGCAATTGGGAATCCAGTGGCAGGACGAGTTCATGGAAATCAAGCAGTACATAGCAGTACCTAAACATAGCTAGAAAGGTGGGGTAACGTAAAAAAAAAGTTATAAAAAGTTTTTTTTTTAATTCACCGTGGAAAACTCGAACTCCAAAAACTGCAGACGATTAGGAGTCAGAGGTCGCTCATTATAAACTAACAATATTTCAATTAACGCTTTACTTTGTGCAAACACACTAACTGCATTCCAATGATGTTTAGTAAATCATATATAACACAATTGTGAGCTGTGTGGCTTTTCTTACACTGTACTTACGAATTAATGTAAAACTAAAGAAAAAAGGTTTGGAACAAAAATTAGAGGATCAAAAAAGAATACGCAATTCAACAATTCACAAGTCATATTGCGAAATAACTCGACTGATAGCTGTACGAGTCTTCCTCACACTGTTGGTATTAACGAAGTTTTTAAAATTCAGCGTAAATGTTGCAACAAACAAAAGTTAAAAGAACATATAGCTCAGCTGCTAAAATTAGTTCGTGACGCACCTATTGCCGTGGCAATTGGTATTGTGAAACAAATGTCTCAAATTGGAGCCTTTGATTGTTGACGCTTTTTGACATCTATTTTCTTTTCTGACTTCGGTCATGTAGATCATAATATGCAACTACACAGTTTCACTTTGAGGAATTAATGCAATGCCTTTTGCAAAATCCGATACAACTAAACTACAATAGTGCTCGTAAAAACTGCTCTTTGGTAAGACTGTCTGTCCCAATGTAGAAACGACGTCGAAAAGGTAATGAAAACTTCATTATAAACGCGAAATGGAGGCTCAAAAATCTTCCAAGGCGTTTATTTAAGTACACAAATAGAGAACTTTCTCTCGAGGAGAATGGCGTGCTGCAAAATCTGATGCAACTACACTAAGTTAGTGCTCGTAAACGCACGAGACCACTATTTATAATATTTTGGTAAGCTGTCTTTCCTATGTGTGTAGAAAAGACATCGAAAGGATCTTAAAACTCCATTAATTAACGCAAAAAGGGACTGCTCATACATCTCCCAAGATGTGACTTGAGTACACAACAACAAACATTAGGATTAATTGTACGGCTCTCTTCTCCAAAACGACAAGTGAAGACCGTCTCAGACCGGATGCAAATTGTGAACTTAGAAAAAACGGGTCAAAGTTACTTTACTTTAAATAAAAAAGAAAGCAAGTTTTCAAGTTGGGATGCAGGCAAGCAGCGAAGCAAAAAACACACAGCTAGGAAGCAACCAAGCAAGTCAATAACGGTATTTGTTTTATGTTTTTATAGCGTAACACAAGTGTAATAGTCTAGACAAATAGAGTCTAAATGAGTAAAGCTGTATCCCTCACGATAATAAGATGATATTCTAGAAAGATGGGGACGAAGCAGCTCGATTAATAATGTTAACAGACCTGATTAGAGTACAATTTGGTCTGAAAACGCGATTGCTCATTTACAGTTCTTTGTTTATTTACGATCGTATTCAGTGTTCTACCCTTCTGACAGAGTCTCCAATTCTTTTTCTTTTGCTGGATTGGCATTCGTGAGGAAAAGGACACTGCCCCCAACCTCACCTTTTCTGTTGCGCATGTGTGAGCGTTACTAGGCTACAAATGAAATTTGAAATAGTGGGCTCATTAAGGACGTTCATTGGCAAAAGATCCAATCGTCAGATTAAAAAAAATTATGTACAATGAAAGACCCTCATACTAGAAGTAAAATAAGCAAATAAAACATAGCGGTTCCAGTAGTACAGGCCGCACCGCACGGGCCCTTTTTTGGATGCGGAAGGATGGCGACATTGATTATTCATCAAATATTAGCATAAAACGACGGGGAGAGTATTGTTTCGGGTTACCATGACGACCAATTGACGTCATAAGACTATTGTTGACCGGTATGAACAAGTCTTTGTTTCGGGAATGGTGGGCCAGTGATGCGCACATCCATTGTTCATTAAATCGTTACCATAAAACGACGAGCAGAGTACTGTTAGGCAAGTTTGGACAAATCTTTTGTTTACCAATCCAATTTATAGAGCGCGGGGAATTCGAATTTCTAACTCTAAAACTCAAACAAGCAAAGCAAGACCTTAACAAATTCTACGTTATTCCAGTTAGGATCTCGAGGCTATCGGGCTACCGTCAATTAATTCAAAGGACTAATGAAATTAAACATTTTTTTTTTTGAAACAATCTTTTGCGTTGAGCAAATTCTTGATAGTTCAGCAATCAACCAAGCGTAAATCTTCCAAACTCTTAAAATATCCCTCATCAAACTCAAGAAATACTTCGAGTTTTTGATGACTATTGTATCCAAGACAATGCAATTAATGACTCTTAAACAATAAACATTAAGACCTACTAAGTTCTTCCTAATTATGCAAAAATCAGCTGGAAATGATTAGTTCTGTTATCTTATTCTTTATTATATAAATAGCAATCATTCAATTTCATACCGGACCGTAGTACAATGATTCTAAAATTCCCTGACATTCAAGCTTATTAATGCTGTCATATCTCTTTTCCTTCAATCACTTTTTGTCACGTGATAAATATGACACGGCATCAAAATAATTTTATAATGCACAAATCTACAGGAAGCCCATATCCGATTTAGCTATTGAAAAACACAGGAAGCCCATGGCCAATTTTTATTTCCACAGGCGGCCCATCCGATTAAATTATTACAAACCACAGGAAGCCCATGGCCAATTCTTATTTCCACGGCCAAGACATTTGAAATACCAAAATTAATAACCGATTTTATAATAATCTTATAATTGCTGCATAAAATGATTGAGGGTCGATGTGAGGTCGATGTTGAATTACCTTTTCCTCTCCTCCTCCTCTTAACGAACTTCTTTCCCAAGGTGTCTTTCTCCCCCGTTATTTTCACCAAAAAGGTGCCGAGTTCAACACTCAAATGGGTTCCTAGTTTCCTTTATCTGATTGGTCAGAAAGTTTACATTATGAGTCTCTTTCCGATTGGCTCAATTGAGATGTTAAGAAAAATAGTGCAAATTGAAGTAATAGCGCAATTAATGCTTAAATCGCATCATCTTTAATCAATCAGATTGCAGTATATAGCAATGATTGCGAATTGAATATAATTAAAGAGAAAATGTCTGGTTGTTTTGTTTGACCATAGGTGTGAATACAAGTACTATCACGTGCAACAAACATCGACAAGGAACAGAATATATGCTAAAAACTAAAGTGCCGCGTTCATTCCTCATCAACAAAATCTGAGCAAGATATGAAAATTACTCACTGCCTTCGCTGATTCTTAAAAACTCCAAAATGGCAGAAAAGATTACTGACAGTAGTGATGACGAATTTAACAAAACACTATTTGACGCTATTGAGAATGGAAAAGAAGAATTGGTAGAAAAACTATTCGAATGTGGTGCTGATGTCAATGCTAAAAATAAAGATGGCGAAACTGTTTTGTTTTATGCTGTACAGAAAGAAAGTGAAAAAATGGTCGAAAAACTAATCCAGTGTGGTGCTGATGTCAATGCAACCGATGAAGATGGCGAAACTGCTTTGTTTTATGCTGTAGAGAAAGAAAATGAAAAAATGGTTGAAAAATTAATCGAGTGTGGTGCTGATGTCAATGCAACCGATGAAGATGGCAGAAATGCTTTGTTTTATGCTGTAGAGAAAGAGAATGAAAAAATGGTGGAAAAATTAATCGAGTCTGGTGCTGATATTAATGCATTCGATGAATATGGCGTAACTGCTTTGTTTCATGCTGAAGAGAAAGGAAATGAAAAAATGGTCGAAAAGTTAATCCAGTGTGCTGCTGAATTCAATGCAGCTGATGGATATGGCATAACTAATTTGCTTTATGTTGTACTGAAAGAAAAAGAAACAATAGTGGAAAAATTAATCGAGTGTGCTGCTGATGTCAATGCAGCCTATGAAGATGGCGAAACTGCTTTGTTCTATGCTGTAGTCCAACAAAATGAAAAAGTGGTTGAAAAACTAATCCAGTGTGGTACTGATGTCAATGCTATCAATAAAGATGGCGCAACTGCTTTGATTTGTGCTGTAGTGAAAGAAAATGAAAAAATGGTCGAAAAGCTAATCCAGTGTGGTGCTGATGTCAATGCTACCGATAAAGATGGCAACAGTGCTTTCTTTTATGCTGTATGGACTAAGAATGAAAAAATGGTCGAGAAACTAATTGAGCGTGTATCTGATATCAATGCCACTGATAAATTTGGTACCACTGCTTTGTTTTATGCTGTATGGAATGAGAATAGAAAAATGGTCGATAATCTAATCCAGTTTGGTGCTGATATCAATGCTACCAATAAAGATGGCAAAACTGCTTTGTTTTGTGCTGTAAAGAAAGAAAGTGAAAAAATGGTTGTAAAATTAATCCAGTGTGGTGCTGATGTTAATGCTACCAATAAAGATGGTCAAACTGCTTTGTTTTCCGCTGTAAAGAAAGGAAGTGAAAGAATGATTAAAAAATTAATCCAGTGTGGTGCTGATATGAATACCACAGATAAAGATGACAACACTGTTTTGTTATTTGCCGTAAAGAAAGAAAATGAAAAAATTGTCCAAATATTAATTACGTCTGGTGCTGATATCAACGCAAAAAATAAAGATGGCAAAACTGCTTTGTTTTATGCCGTACAGAGAGAAAACGAAAAAATGGTTGAAAAATTAATAGAATGCAGTGCTAACATCAATGCTACTGATAAAGTTGGTAGAACTGCATTGTTTTATGCTGTACACAGAGAAAGTGAAAAAATGGTTGAAAAATTAACAGAATGCAGTGCTAACATCAATGCTACTGATAAAGTTGGTAGAACTGCATTGTTTTATGCTGTAAAGAAAAAAAATGGAAAAATTGTCCAAAAATTAAGCGATTGTGGTGCCAATGTCAACTCAACCAATGAAGATGGCAAAACTGTTCTGTTTTATGCTGTTCAAAAACGTTACTATCATGAAAGTGTTGTTCGTACATTGATTGATGCTGGTGCTGATGTCAACAGAACTGATAACGAAGGGAAAACCGCTTTGTTTTATGCTGTTCAACAAAGTAACAATGAAAGTGTGGTTCATGCATTGATTGCTGCTGGTGCTGATGTCAACAGAACTGATAATGAAGGGAAAACCGCTTTGTTTTATGCGGTTCAACAAAATAACAATAAAAGTGTGGTTCGTGCATTGATTGATGCTGATGTCAACAAAACTATTGATGAGGGAGAAAAGGCTGTTCAACAAAGCAACAATGAAAGTGTGGTTTATGAATTGATTGATGCTGATGTCAACAAAACTAATGATGAGGGGAAAACGGCTTTGTTTTATGCTGTTCAACAAATTTATAATAAAAATGTCGTTCGTGCATTGAACGATGCAGGAGCTTATGTCAACGTTGCTGATATTGAAGGGAAAACTGCTTTGTTTTTCGTAAACAGATGTCATGAAGCTTGTCTCATGGCACGCATACTGATAGAGTATGGAGGTGCTCAAGTGGATGTGAGAGATCGTTATGGCAGAACGCCACTGTTCTACGCTATGACACAATCACTTTCCCTTGCGAGGTATTTGCTTAAAAAAGGAGCCACTTTACATCTCACTGAGAATTGCAGTGTTTTGACATTTTTTGTTGAAAACTGTATCTTCAATTTATCACAAAGAACTTCAAACCTGCAAGATGGACTCCATCTCCTGTCCGACTGCAAAGAGATGGAAAGAAACATACTTTTGGGTGCTATAGCGAGTGTTGCATTTTGTAAAACGCTGTACTTCAAGCCTGGTTCTTGTGATATCAACGTATATTTTCTTTCTAAGCTAATGAATTTAGCAAATGAAAATGCGTCAAACTTTAAGCTTTTTAAAGTCAATTTTCCTGTGCGGAAAATTAAAACCATAAGTGAGATCTCCACAATGATCCATGAAGAAAGCCACGGTAAACAACTGATTGAATCCGGAGCAGCAGTTGAAGTGATTCGACGTCTTATCAAATTGGGTGCCAACTCTAACACCACAGATTCAGATGGCAACACTGCTCTTCACCATGCAACTCAATTAGCATTTCATGGTGTAATGAAAAAAACTGTCATGGAAATATGTCAACAACTAGTCGAGAAGTTTAATGTATCGCTCCACATAACGAATCACCAAAACGAAACGCCGCTTTTATATTGCTTATCCAAGACCATCGAGAAGATGTCCAAAGAGGAAGAACCTTGGCCAGCCGTCAAGACACAAGCAGCTGTCTGTCGATTCCTGGTAGAACATGGATCCAGTGTCGAAACAAGAAATAGAAGCGGAGAGAATGTCTTGCAGTTAACCATAAAACTTCTTCACCACGCCTTTTTCAAACGTCATACCGAATTAAGAAAAGACATTTCTGATGTTGCCTTAGAGCTACTGGAAATAATTGCAGGTTCCAACCCAAACACCGCAGATTCAGATGGAAACACCTGTCTTCACCATGCAACTCAACTTGCATTTTATGGTGTAACACAAGAAACTATCATAGAAATATGTCAACAACTAGTCGAGAAGTTTAATTCGTTGTTCCACATAACGAATCACCAAAACGAAACGCCACTTTTATATTGCTTATCCAAGACCATCGAGAAGATGTCCAAAGAGGAAGAACCTTGGCCAGCCGTCAAGACACAAGCAGCTGTCTGTCGATTCCTGGTAGAACATGGATCCAGTGTTGAAGCAAAAACTGGGAGTGGAGAAACTGTGTTACACTTAACCATAAAACGTCTCCAAAAAGCCCTTTTCAAACGTAATAGTGAATTGAGAAAAGACATTTCTGAGGTTGCGGTAGACCTACTGAAATTATTTGTTGACGCATTCAAAAGAAAAGAGGTTTCTATCAATACCCAAGATAACAGTGGAAACACGCCACTTCATCTTTGGGCAAAGCTCAAATTAGCACCAAAACAAAATTACTCCAGCAATATCAGTGGAGGACATAATTTCCGAGGCCTTTTGAAAATGATTTTGGACCATTTCAGAGAAATCAAAGAACTACTGCATGTCAAAAATGAAAATGGGGAAACACCTCTACATCTCTGCAGAACGTGGACTGCTGTTGAACTTTTGCTGGATGCTGGAGCGAACCCTAACGATGTGGATTCATCAGGACGTCCGCCTCTTCTCGTTGCAGCTAAATACACAAAATCTTTCCCAAATCTTGGGTATTTTTACCAAGATGTCCTACATGAGCCAAAAGATTTTTGGAAAATGGCCGTTTTCGAAAAAGGTCTTGATCCGTGGACCGTTGATAAACATGGTGAATCTGTGATGAGTATTCTGATTGAAGCACGATGCTTTGATCTTGCAAAAGGCATGATTGAATTTGCGTGCCAAGACATCAGCCTTGATTCTGCTAACGATATCATCTTATCTATTCTGTGTGCTGTATGCAAAGACAGATCAACACGTGCTCATGAGAAAATTAATCTTGTTCAAATCATTTTAGGATCAAGAAAGTGTGTGGTGTTAGGAAAGAAAGGAGAAGATTCGCCACTCCATTTCTGTTGCAGGAATATCGTCAGAAATTCGCAAGACGTTGACGATGTTCACTGGACGATTACTGAAAACCTTCTCTTGTACGAAGCAGACTATAACATTCTTGATTCAACTGGTCAGTCCTGTTTGGACATAGCAGAAGGATGCCCTAAACTCAAAGATATTTTGAAGAAGCCCATTGATATTGAAAAAGTTCCCCTACTGATTAAATCATGGAAATCTATTTCAAAGATACACAAAGACAAACTGGCAAAAGTAGCACGAGGAAGGCAAAGCACATATTTCAAACCATACTGGTATCACAAAGACTATTTGGCCCGAGGAGGATTTGGTGCTGTGTTTGCAGGAATCACCGAAAAGGATGGAAGAGAGGTGGCCATCAAACGCATTGAAAAGATACGTATGCAACGACCAGAAGAAAAACGAGAAATAATAAATCTCACTGCTCTTGCAGACTGCGAACAAGTTGTTCGTTATTTGTTCTTCTTTGAAGACGAACACTTTTCTTACATTGTCTTAGAACTGATGGAAGGAAATCTTGACCAGTTTCTTAATGCTAAAATAAAAATGGATGTTAAAGTCCCACTCTGTCAAGATATAGTTCAAGGACTGAAATTCCTACACGATCAAGGCATCGTTCATCGAGATCTCAAGCCAACAAACATCCTTTATAAAACTCATCCTAAACTATGCTTGAAAATTGCCGACTTTGGTCTCAGCCGTCGTATGGATAACACTGGTTCTAGCACCTCGGTGTATGGTTCTAATGTTGGTACAAGGTGCTGGATTGCTCCAGAAGTGATAACTTTTACAAAAGGTCATTCCAAGTCATCTGATGTGTTTGCCTGTGGTCTTCTTCTTCATTACATTTTGTCAGTGAAAATCCATCCATTTGCCCCCAGAATATGGGCACTACAACACGAGACTGAAGTCAACATACTGAATGGCAAAATGGAAGGATGGGACGACTCTCTGTGCCCTGAAGCAGCTAATCTCCTTAAAGCAATGATCGATGGAGATAAAAATAAACGACCATCTGCTGATAAAGCATTGGATCATCCTTTTTTCTGGTCAAAGAAAAAAAAGCTGGAACTTCTCAATGCTGTTGGCAACCAAAAGGAATTTGGATTCCGACGTGTGAAAAGAAGTTTTCGTTTGACTGCAGTAGAGACTGATTTGGAGGCTAGCTTTGGTACCATAGTCAAGTATGTGGATTGGAATGACCCCGGATATGTACACATGCCTGCCATTTACACTGAAATGACAAAAAGAAGAACATACAAAACGAACTCTGTAGTAGAGTTAATACGTTTCATACGAAATGCTTACGCACATGTGACTGAATTACCAAAGTCAATTCAAGATCAGTTGCTGAAAAAATTTGTGTTCTTTGAATATTTTCCAAATCTTGTGATGGAGGTCTACGAGGCTGTAACCACTCATGGATGGGATCAGACGAGAGAAGAGATTAAGCAAGTATTAAGGGGATGATTTGGAGTTAACACAAGGTATGGTTCATGAATATTATTGATAATTAGACGATTGTGTTGTCCCTCGTTTGATTTCACTTTTGGGGTTTGTGACTTGGGGTGTGGACAAACCATAGAGTTTCTAATGCAGCAGAAATGAAAAATCAGACGCTAATCTCCATCCGACGACCCTGATGGTTTTGTGACCATTTTTGCTGCTGTAGGTTTTATGACCCCTTAAAACCACGCCCTAGCCTACTCCCATCACCACAAAACGGCCTTTCCCTAATAGAGCGTTTTCACTCACGTGACAAGGCAGCCATATTGGTGTACCAAACAACACTTTCTTGCACAGTTCTTGCATAACAATAGATTTCATTTCCCCAAGAATAGAAAATTTATTGCTCTGGTACACCAACATGACGACTGTGACGTCATGTGAAAATGCTCTATAGTGCCTACAATTCCTTTGGGTTAGGGTTAGGGTTAGGGTTAACCAAATTTAGGGTTAACCCAATTCTCTTTTTCCAAAGAAGCACTGAACCATGTCAACTGTGTGTCACACTTCTGCAACTTATTTGCTGATGTTTTACTTTTCAGGATCAGAAAATGAACTGCCACAAGTATACAGATAGAATAGTGTTAATAATGTTAAGACAAGGGTACCATTAGACAATCAACACTGACTATAGAATCATTAAGCCTGTGCAAGACTAGATCAAGGTCAGCTGATACAAGAGACCTGAGTATACAGATAGAATAGTGTTAATGATGTTAAGACAACGGTACCATTAGACAATTATACACTAACTAGAATCAAAGCCTGTACAAGACTAGATGAGGGTCAGCAGCCAATACACTATTTCAAAAACTCTTTAATAATTCATGAAGGAAACAGAAATCACGACCATGAAGGAAATTTTAAATCTGATATAGATTCGTCTTCATTTGCATAAGCTTTAACTAATGGATTTTCTCTATCAAACTTGATTCATTTCGTAAAGAATTCAGTACAATACGAGAACATACATCATCAGTTTTTGAGGCCATTCAATAATAAACTCGCAGATGGTGTTTTATCAGGTCTAAAAACACTTTGCTACGCTTCGGGGTTTTAAATCCTGATAAAACATTCCTGCCCATTTATTAAACACTACTTAATAATGCATTATTATAAACAATTTATAATTTTATTGTTTAGTGGTTAAGATCCATGTTTAAAGATTAATTTACAAAACTTATACAGTCACATGGTATGAATTTATTAACATAATAATTTATAGTTATTTGAGAGTCAGGCTTGTTACTTCACTTTATTTCATATCTAATTCTATATTACAGTGTCATTAGGTCCAATTTTTACTATAAAAATAGACTGTCAATCATAGCTTTAACTAGGAAATAAATATTTTAAAAATATAACACAGTTAATACAATTATCTTTATAGAACTAGAAATTAATTGGGGAGTTATAAGAAATCGATTGAGAGTCACTTAAAGTATAATTTGTAATAAAAAAGATAGAGTGGTATCAATTATGGCAGCCATGTTGAAGGACAGCATGGGCAACACATTCTCCTTTGGGAAATGAAATTTCTTGTTATGTAAAAACATTGAATAAAAATTAAGCAAGTCATAACATTGTACATAGGTTACACTGCTTTAAGTCAGAGTGCTTGCCTGTTAATGAATAAATTCTCAAGAATTCTAAAGAACTCTGACAGATCTGATCTGTAGTATCGATAATATTCTCAAAATGTTCCAGATTTTTTCTCAATCATGAAGGTTTAATTCCTAGAAATTCCCGGAAATTCTACTAATAAAAGAAGTCTAGTGCGAATTTTTAATTTGTATATTTGAGAATCATTGGGAATTCCTAACAATTCTTATAACTCTCTAGGAATTCTCAAAAAGTTGGAAAATCCATTTCGCAGGGGAGTTCCGCCTGCCTACACAGCGCATGGTTGTCGTTAAACCACTCTGTAATGACTTACTAATAATACCAAGCTCTTCAAGGCCATTAGGTACTACGTTAAAGAGCTTGATTTCACCTAACCTTAATAACCCTGCAAAAAATCTTTCCTTATTGCATAACTGACCTGTGTACTATGTAGATGCATGACTAGAGAGTTAGTCAAGTCCAAGGTAGGTTGAAGTTAGGGACCCGTCATTATTTACTAGGGTGGAGGGTTGGAGGATTTAGGTGGATCACAAACATGCATTTTAGAGAACTGGAGGGAATCGAACAAGCAATGTATATTGATTGGTATCAAAAGGGGGAGGGGGAGGGGGAGGGGGAGGGGGAGGGGGAGGGGGATCATACAAGAGAGTAGCAACAACTATTTACGGAGATATAAAAAGGAGAATGCCTTTTGGAGGGATTATATCAGTTGATTTTTATGATGTTGAAACTTAATTTCTTCCCCCTTCTCCAATCGGGTAACTTAATAATGACTTTCCCTTAGTATAGACTATATGGCATATGACTGTTAATATAAGATTCACCTTCAAAACTCATCTAGTTGATTAGCAATAAAAGTATTGACTTTTAGTGTAGTCACAACTCTTTTGCATTTGATTTTGTTAATATATCCCTCACCTCTCTCCCATATCACACTCAAAAAATATTCTTGAAGTTCAATAAACTTACCATAAACAAATTGGTTCTTATTAATGGGTTAGTAGACAAGTATAGTTGGTGTCCTGCCAATAGTTCTGCATCTCTGAAATGAAGTTGTGAGATGAATAAATTTAAAGGGGGGCATTCAAAAGGAAATTGTTGGCATTGCTCTAACTTTAACCCTTTTGCAAAGATTTTCCTCCATTTGAAATTTGAATTGTCCTAAAAATATGAAATAGTGAATGAATGGATGGATGGATGGGAGCCAGAGTGGAGAAAATACACTTTATCTTTAATGTTTTACCCAATAAAGGATGATGTTATTATTATGGATGGATGGATGGATGGTTGAATGAATGAATAAATGTATAAATGGTTGAAGGAAGGAAAAAGGAAGGAAGGAAGGATCAAAGGAAGGAAGGAAGGAAGGAAGGAATCTATAGTAGAATTTTCCTCCATTATGAGGACAGTGGCCTGTAATATTACCTCATTGAAAAGTGAAGCAAATGACGAATGTCAGCAGATCGATGGCCAGGGCAGGGAACTGTGAAGGGGACTATTGAGTAATGTATGGATGGCAAAATTAAATTAATTTATTATACTTGCAAAAACTCCAAGGCATAAAGGCCACAACCAGATATGACTAAATCATTTATAATCCAATGTTCTCTTAGACATTTAACCATTTAACCATAAGTGATCTTGTGCCCTCAGCATGTCCAAACTTTCTTATCCAGAATAATCTTTAGGATTAATTAAGAAAGTTTGATCATATTTCTGAGGGCTCAAGATCACTTAGTCATGGTTTAAATGTCTCAGAGAATATTTTATTTAATGATTGAGTCATGGCTTTTAAAATAATGTATGAATGGATTTAGCTCCAGAGTATTTATATCTAAAGTATATTTAGGATTCTTCTGCATCCATGGCAGAAATACTAGGGGATATTGGAAATCTAAGTACTCCTCGCTGCAGATTGTCAATGAGACAAAGACCTTAAATTATTTCCAGGGAGTCAGGGAATGGCTCAGCAACATTATAACTACAGATCTAAAAAATATTTAAAATATTAAGAGTTTAAGTGTGGCCTTTTTAAGAAAATATTTAATAAGCTTAGATATTAGAGTAAGTAATTTTGTAATATAATACAAACACTAAAAGTGTGCAACATAAATAGTGTTTTTTTATGCTAATTATATTATTTTCTTTTTTTGTTTAATTAGTGCTATTTACTGCTAAAAAGTGATAGAGTTAAGTCATTATAAACCTGTGAAAAAGATGTTAGACTAGTACACTTAAGTAGACATTAATTCCATTATCTGTTGTGTCTATTTGGTTATTATACATTGACTAGTATTTTTTATTTCAGGGGTTAAATACCTTGACACTCTAACTATTGCACACATTTAGTGTTTGTACTCTTTATTTTTATTAAGTTATTTTTAATGATTGTAAATTTAAGTTTAGCATTTAGTCAGTTTAGTATTAAGTATAAAGATTCCAATACATCATCTGGATGATACCAACACAATAGGTTGAATATAAAGAATAGGTACCAACACAATAGGTTGAATATAAAGAATATAGATACCAACACAATAGGTTGAATAAATAGAATATAGATACCAACACAATAGGTTGAATAAAAAGAATATAGATACCAACACAATAGGTTGAATAAAAAGAATATAGATACCAACACAATAGGTTGAATAAAAGAATATAGGTACCAACACAATAGGTTGAATAAAAAGAATATAGATACCAACACAATAGGTTGAATAAAAAGAATAGAGATACCAACACAATAGGTTGAATAAAAAGAATATAGATACCAACACAATAGGTTGAATAAAAAGAATATAGATACCAACACAATAGGTTGAATAAAAAGAATATAGATACCAACACAATAGGTTGAATATAAAGAATATACATGTAGATACCAACACAATACTTTGGATAAGTAAAATATAAATATCAACCAAGGGAAAATGAACTAAGAGAAGGACTCTCCCTGCCCCATTATGTGCACACTTTGATGCTATCTTTAGAAGCATTGATGCTATTTTTAACTCGTTACCATGCATGCCAGCGCGATAATCATGCTTCCCTTAAAATGCCTCCTTTATGACACAAAAAGCGCCATATATATTTTGCTATGTCCACGACAAAAACACAGGCTTTTTTTTACTGCAAGACTGGAAGCCACCTATCCTCAACAAATCCACCAATCAGGTTCTTCGCTCAAAATATCTCCAAGCTAAAACTAGCATCAAACTGTGCACATGATGGTTATACAAGGCTATATGGGTATAAGATTCCTTTTCTTAGTTCATATTCTCTTGTACCAACACAATAGGCTGGATAAAAAGAATATAGATATTAACACAATAGGTTGGATAAGGCTGCATTCATAATGTATGGCAGAGGGGGGACAGGTCAAATCTTTAAATGAGAAAAAATTCTTAAGACCCCTCCCCTTGAACCCCCCCTTGAAGTCCCCCAAAAGATAACTATCCCCCGGGCAATCTATCGTAGCTCCTTCTAAAAATTTTGCATCCGCCCCAATTCTCTGAAAAAAAATGTCAACCCCCCCCCCCCCCCCCCCCCAAATTTTACTGGTAAACATTTTTCCCAATCCCCTCTAAATTTCACCTGCCCCCCAAACAAAAGCATGAGTCTTTGAACACCAGAGGTAAATGTTCACCATATCACTAAGCCTAATGTGAATAATTGTTTTAGAATAATTTTAGACTTGAATATCAGAGAAAGGACGAAATTCAGGATAAAAACGTTTTAGTGTTACTCCTGTTCTGGCAGGAAACCGCAACTGCCCGAGCAGTGAAAATCATTATTGTCTCACTAATACTTGTTGCACAACCAGTCATAGTGTGCCGTCGAACTCTGTATAAAATTATACTTATTCAGTGTAATAATCCAAGTCAGAGAATTGGGAAATTCGTCTGGAAGATTGAACATGAGTTGGACGACTGCAAAACGATAAATCATTTGCTTTTATACAATTTGACGAACCGTCACTTCTACTGCAGCCTTTGAAAATTAGCCAGAAAAACATTTGTCATGAATAAGAATATGAAATAACACAAACCTGGTGTAGAATAGGTAAGATTTGACTCAGCAGAACCTGGAACAAATATAACAGTGGAAGACAAAGCTGCCAAATTTGAAAGATGGCGCGAATAGCTACAGAGGGGGTTTACCCGTAATCAATTGTTAGACCCCAATATGCAGCATAGTTAATAATCCCCTCTATTAACTATGTATAGTAGATACGTCGGTTTTGCTGTATAAAATCATATTTGCAAGCAAATCATTTATTAAAGATAAAATAGTTAAATTAAAGAGGAAAAAATGGTCAGTATTGGAGCAGAGGTGTATCTAGCTAGGATTCCCGAAATGGAGTGTATTGATCATAATTCAGAAAAGCCGGTTTTTGTTCGTATTTATCCTCTTTCCGTCTTATTATCCAGTCGTTCCTTTGGAACACCGAACAAACAATCAAAAACAAAACAAAAAAGGGAAATCGAATGTTAATAAAAATTATTTCCGCTTCCTCTATTGCGTTTGTTTTGAAAGCATATTTTGGAAAGCTTTGTAAAATGAGCCAGTTTTCTACAAAGGTGTGTGTGTGTGTTGGGGGGGGGGGGGGGGGGGGGGTGTCACGGATACCCTAGGAACCCCCTCTAGTGACTCCCTTATTGTCAAAAAAACCTTATCAAAAAGATAAAAAGTTATCAAAAAATATAATTTCGACATCAGTAATCGGATGCATGGATGATCTGATTTTTCAAAAGATATGCATTTTTCTTTTCCATGAACAAAATAAAGCGTATACCAGTAAAGCATTCCACCCCAGTAGTATAGAATTTTGTGAGGCATTTCAAAATTTTCCCTCCCTCCCGACCCTTGGTTAAAACTTAATAGCTATATAGTCACGCATATTTGTAATTAATGTATTCATTTTCGCGCGAATGCTTGGTTTATGCATAGTTAATAGATTAACTATGGTTTATGGGTCACTAACTATTTGTCTGAATTCTCTGCCTTCGAACTAAATCAATCTCGTAAATCGTTATCACCATTAGACCATTACTCATAGCTTCGACTCTTTATCTTTTCTATTATTAACAACTTTGGCAAAAAGTAAGGAGGTAAACGTTTCTGAAAATTGTCACGCGACAGTTACGAGTCAACGCGACATGACCAGGATTTTCCTTTTTTTTTTTTTTTTTGGTGGCCATGGTAATGTCATTCTGCAACAATGAAATACCATAAATGGATTTCACTTTCGCTTTGCAGTCTGCATGAAGAGGCAAGCGATTCTCGATTATTCAAATATACTTATTTCGGGACATTTATAGCTCAATATACCGCCGACAATCTCATGAGGTCAGTAAAGGTTCTCTTTCCGCAAACATACGCTAAACTTATTTGGAACTGGTGAACTTCATTTCAAGAAAACTGATATTGGCATCTAAGAATCGCCATAAGGTACAGAGCAAAGGCGGAAATAAAATAAGTTATTACAAACTTTGTTGTAACAGTGGACAGTGACACTGACATACAATACTTAAGAGCTTCCAAACATAAAAAGACTTGGATCGGTCAAGATATCAAGGCATTATATCCACGGATAGATGAGTGAAGTACGAGGAAAGTTAAGTCTTCGTCATCAACTGGCGATAAGAGCATATGGATGATTACTGACCAGCGACACCATGAGGACGTGAAAACCGTTATTCAGACATCACGTAAGAATTAAACTTTATTAATTAAAACAATTCTTTTTCACTTCTCAAAACAGTGACAAACATTGAATTTTGGGTTCATGCAGAGCTCAAAAGAAGCTTGTGATCTGTTAGTTACATACCAGTCATAACGTTTGATACCGTAGTGAACCATGTGTAGATCTCGGATGATACGAACATGCTTAATTCTGGTAGAGATGTCAATAGAAGGAATGAAGATGACGCTGTTTCGAGTAGCAATGAAATTCCTGATGATACTGAAGGCGCCGAAGATTTTTTGTTTAATGCTGTTCAACAAAGTAACAATGAAAGTGTGGTTCGTGCATCGATGGATGCTGATGCTGATGTCAACAGAACTGATAATGATGGGAAAACTGCTTTGTTTTATGCTGTTCAACAAAGTAACAATGAAAGTGTGGTTCGTGCATTGATTGCTGCTGGTGCTGATGTCAACAGAACTGATAATGATGGGAAAACTGCTTTGTTTTATGCTGTTCAAGAATGGAGCAATGAAAGTGTGGTTCGTGCATTGATTGCTGCTGGTGCTGATGTCAACAGAACTGATAATGATGGGAAAACTGCTTTGTTTTATGCTGTTCAAGAATGGAGCAATGAAAGTGTGGTTCGTGCATTGATTGCTGCTGGTGCCGATGTCAAAATAACTGATAATGAAGGGAAAACTGCTTTGTTTTATGCTGTTCAACAAAGAAACAATGAAAGTGTGGTTCGTGCATTGATTGATGCTGGTGCCGATGTCAACAGAACTGATAATGAGGGGAAAACTGCTTTGTTTTATGCTGTTCAAGAATGGAGCAATGAAAGTGTGGTTCGTGCATTGATTGATGCTGGTGCCGATGTCAACAGAACTGATAATGAGGGGAAAACTGCTTTGTTTTATGCTGTTCAACAAAGAAACAATGAAAGTGTGGTTCGTGCATTGATTGATGCTGGTGTCGATGTCAACAGAACTGATAATGAGGGGAAAACTGCTTTGTTTTATGCTGTTCAAGAATGGAGCAATGAAAGTGTGGTTCGTGCATTGATTGATGCTGGTGCCGATGTCAACAGAACTGATAATGAGGGGAAGACTGCTTTGTTTTATGCTGTTCAACAAAGAAACAATGAAAGTGTGGTTCGTGCATTGATTGATGCTGGTGCTGATGTCAACATAACTGATAATGAGGGGGAAAACTGCTTTGTTTTATGCTGTTCAACAAAGTAACAACGAAAGTGTGGTTCATACATTGATTGAATGTCCTATGATCAATGTTAATGCAAGGGATGATAGTGGGAGAACTCCACTTTTTTATGCTGTTACAAAATCACTGGAACTTGCCAAGCTTCTCATTGCCAGAGGGGCAAATCTGCACTGGAAAGACAGTTGTGATGTTAGCATCCTATCTTTCTTCATTGAGGACTGTATTTTAAACAAATATGATGGCCGTCTTGGTAACATGACTGAAACACTTGCTTTTCTCATGGAACAGGGTGTGAAAAGAAAGACGGTTTTTAAGACCATCATCAATGTAGTATTTTGTCAATGTTTAGGGCTCTAGTAACATGCAATAGGTTTGAAAATGTTGAACAATCTTCAGAAACGATGAAAAGTCTGTGTGAGGTATTAGAGTTAGCCAAGAATTATGTGAAAGAAGAAAAGGAACAAATAAGCAGAAATTTGATTAATGAAACTTTGCAACAAATGAGAAATGAAGTCACAGTTCATGGAACAATTGACAGAATGGGATCAGTAATTCCAAATATACTTGAATTACTTATTAAGTTGGGTGCAAATCCAAACAGTGCTGATTGTGATGGAAATACATCAATCCATTTTCTAGCTCAACTTTCAATGCTCATTCAATCTCAAGAAACAATCCAAAACATACTTACCAAGCTGGAAACATCTAAGCGATTTGAAAACATCAGCCGAAAACTGCAAAATCACCAGCACGAAACCCCATTTTCACATATGTTTTCATTATCACCTGCTTATGGTAGTGATCAGTTACCAAATATTACAGTAGTAAAATCCATCTGTGAATTTCTGCTGAAGCATGGATCAAGTGTTGAAGAAACCTCAAGAACTGGAAGAACTGCATTTCACTGGATTGTAGAGCTTATTCGCCAAGTCCTTCTCACATGCGATAGTCCAGAACGTATGGAATCATTGACAGCTCTAATACAATTGTTTGAACTATTTGCATCCCAAAACATAACAAAAGGAGTCACAGTCAACCGAAAGGATGCATGTGACAGTCTGAATACACCACTTCATCTCTGGGCTTCCCTTCAGTTAGGACCAGGTCAAGATTATTCAAGCTCCATTGCAGATGGCAATACGTTAGAGAGCATTTTGAGTAAACTTTTAGATTTTTTTCTAAAAAGTGGGGCCCAGCTTAGCAGCAAAAATAAAACGATGAGACACCTCTACATTTGTGCAGAACATGGTGTGCATTCAAATTCCTGTTAAACCATATCAAAGATAAATATAAAAATTTTATTCGCCTATTCCATGATAAGGACTCGTCAGAAAGTCAACCTCTTCTAACTGCAGCTAAGAGCAAAATGTTTCATGAGCAACGTTTCTTTCCTGATCTTGCACCAGATCCAAAAGAATTTTTCAAAACTGTTATTGAAGACGATCTTGATCTGTGGGCTGTTGATAAAGAGGGGAATTCCGTTATGAGTGTCCTGATTCAGAAGAAATCGTTTGTTCTTGCCAAGGCTTTGGTCGACGCTGTTGTCGAGAAGAATAAATTGTCTAGCACGACTGCTGTTTGTATTATAAATAGCATTAGCAGAGAAATCACGACTGAAGAATGGGAAAGTGCCATTTTTGTTACTGAAAATATTTTAACGTCTATAAAGAGTTACTTACATTTAGAAACTGCTTTTCAATCTTGCTTTACAAATATCACAAGAAAATTCCCAAATGAAATCCCTACCAACCAACTGAAGAAGAAAATGATGTTAAGTGAAGAAGAAAATGACCATGGCAGTAGTGAGCCTGAGGAGCCGCCTCGGAAAAGGATCAAAAGAGAAGGAACAGCTTGTAATGTAGATAACTCATACCAGCTGAGTGATGCAACATCATCACTAATACAAAATTCCGTTCATTGGAAGATTGTCCAGAGAATATTGTCGCATAATACTTATCATAGATCCACAAAAGAAATTGAGCATTCATTCCAGGGTTTCGTAAAGCAATTTACATGGCTTGAGCCCCTATTACGAACAACGGTGCTAACAAAGTCAGAAAAGTTGCCTTGGGTGTGTGCAAGCCAAAGGTATAAACCTTTTTTAGAAGAAGTTGCAAGAAAGGAACAGTTTGTTGAGAGGATTGATAAAGTTTGTTACCACGCCACTCATCTGGGAAAAGGTTCCTTCAGTTCCCATAAATTTTATGCTGGAATTGGAACTAATGATGGAAGAGAGGTTGCAGTGCAGCGCCTTCTAAAGACTAACGAAGGGAAGAATTTTGAAAAGGGTATACAAAACAAAACAGAAATACTAATCAGGTTACAACATTGCCCACAAATAGTCCAATATTATTTTAGAATCGATACGATAAACTCCATCTATCTTGCGATGGAACTTATGGAAGGAAACATTGATGATTATTTTGACGATAAACTTAACATTACGGTAACCAATGAAAGAAACATCAAGTTAATTAAAGACCTTCTGAAGGGAGTAGAGTACATGCACAACGAAGATATTATTCACTGTAATCTTAACCCCAAAAACCTTCTTTTGAAGCTTCAACCAGAGAGAGAGCAGGCTTGTTTAAAGATTACTGGTTTTGAATTCAGCCGAAAGTATCGTGGTGGTAAACACCGTACTAATAACGTGTCGTCCGCACTATACGTTCCTGGTCCTAAAACTATGAAGATCTTTCTAGCTCGAGAATTGCTACCATCGACCAATTATGCTCCTACATTAGCGGATCTTTCTAAGGAATCTGACATGTTTGCTTGCTCACTGAACGTTCACTACATTTTGAGCAAAAGAGGACATCCATTTTCAGCAAAGGGAATTTCATCTATTATCGAAGATGAAACCATAAACAACATCAAGGATGACAAAAAAGTAAATGGATGGGCTAAATCTATCTGTCCACCCGAAGCAAAGCATATGATGAAAGTGATGTTCCAACACTATATTAGCCAACGCCCGTCGGCCAAAGAGGTGTTAAAACACCCACTCTTTTGGGACAACGAGAAAAAAAAGGCTGTCTTAAAAGCTGTTGCAAGACAGAAAGAATTCGCCGATTCTAACTATAGTAATCAAGTAGAAAAAAAATTACAAAAAAGATTCAGTAACATAGTAGAACGCTCAAGAAAGTGGAATGACAGTAAATATTATAGTAAAGTACATACTATTTATGAGCAACTGAAAAATTGGAGAGAATATGATGTGCGTAACGTAGCAGATTTGGTTAGGCTATTTCGCAATGCCTGCGAACATTTTAAGCAGTCTAATGACATAGTAGAAATGGATGTATTTTTGTCTTATTTTCCAAATCTGCTTATAGAAGTCTACGATGTCGTAATCGAGTGCAATTGGCACCACGACAGAGAGGATATCAAATCTGCTTTAAACTAATATATATATTTAGGCACTGCCTAAAAGCGGAGCTCCCTATACGGAAGTCACAGGGAGAACAATTTGAATGAAACTGAAAGTTAAAAATAAGATAGGGGGGAAAATCTTCAATTTTATTTATTCGAGCTGAAGATCATTTCTCCCATAATAAAAACCATGCAGTGAAATCGAATCGAAATGCACAACATTGCTTTTTTTTCCGTGAGTATATACTCTCCCACTTAGGAATTTTGTACACAACTCACCACCACCCCCAGGGGCTAGTTTTGCTCTTGGAAGATTTTTCGACAAATTTTTCCGAAAAACCCGACATTTTTAGGCTTTGAATCTCTTTTATTTAAAAAAAAAAAACGAAAGATAACTACAGATAATCCAATACAATATCAAGTTTAGTAAAATTTATCTCGGATGTCTTTCATTGACGTTGAAATCAAGACCAAAAAACAGACTTGAAAACTGGTTAAGGTTGAGCAAAGTATGTATAAGCTTACTTTAATAATTACGTCTTTTACAGAACGAGACGCTTTACATTCAGTTAAACTTGACAAGAACAACTGAGACAAAATAGAAAATAAAGGCAATGCAAAAAGGCAATGCAAAATGACGAATTTCTTGGTCAGTAAATTGGCGTTTGTAAATGTTTTTGAATATTTTTTACGGCCTTTTAAGTGAAAGTCTAGGTCTTTCTACAACATCTCTCAACAACACAAATTTAAGCTCATTTTTATAATCAGACTTGCTCGAATAGCTTAATAAACAGTTAAATATTTGGTGTAAATTTATATTTTCATTCAATACTTAAATAAATTATCTGTAGAAATGAAATTATTAAATGAAAGTCTTCGTTGTTTTGAAGATGGGACCCCGCGATAGGAGGCGAATCTTTCTTGAACGAAAAACATATATACGATAGTTGGTATAAAACAACGTTTTACAATGTTAAACGAATTGCTAAAGATTTACAAAGCTAAATAAAGGACGAATATTTGTTGTAATATGCTCTTCATGTTATATTTACTCCAACATTAAAATAAATTAAGCTTATCTACAGAAATAATAAAAGCTTTGAGGGAAAGTCTTTGATTTGTCGATTCGTCGAGAAAAAATTAAATGCTTGTCAAAAAATAATAAACGATTGTTTGCTAAACAACACACCTGAATTTTTTTGGAGAACACTTCTTAATCCATCTTTGAATACATGAAAGTTTTTTAATTGTCTTTTGTCTATAACTTGTCCTTAAGAGCGATTTTTTTCTGTGCATTTGATAGTCGCCTTAGCTAGTAGTTTTGCTTCAAATTCCTTTGTCTTTCACGCTCATTTTCTCTTTGTTCATTCGTGAAGTTTTGACTCAAATTCCTTTGTATTTCACGTTCATTTTCTCTTTGTTCATCCGTCAAGTTTTGCCTCATATTCCTTTTTCTTTTACGATCATGTTCTCCTTGTTTATAATCGAAGTCCCGCCTGGATTTGGGTCTCTATCTCTGTCTCTGCTTGCCGCTTTTCTTTGGTGAGTCCTTACATTTTCACGCCACCAGAGTTTTTCATTTTTCGAAAAAACTCTTTTACTTCTGGCCTTTCTTCTTGGCTTCATTCTCCTCTGAGCTTTCTTTCGACATTTCGATTTCGGAAAGGGGTTCCATCGTAAATAGATTAAATATAAATATAAGGTTGAATAAAAAATTTAGTTATCTTTCGGTATTTCTATACGTGTGTAAGACGTTTTTTTACAAAAGTTTAATAGCCGGATTTACTTTTATGTGTACCCGGATGTTGCAACGCGTCGACATTCCCGCCAAAAAAAAATTTAACCAGCCAATCGGAATGCTTGTGTACACGCCCGGACGGACGGACGGACGGACGGACGCCGGACGGACGGACGGACGCCGGACGGACGGACGGACGTACGGACGGAAGTGACGTCAGCCAAGCCATGAAAAATCAACTCGATAGTTTACCATTCTTTCTTAGGTATGGTGCTCCGCTCGCGCGGGCCTTCGGCCCGCGCGGGAGCTCCGCTAAAACGTCAAGAGCATAAACTGGGGTGCCTGTCGAATAGGCTCAAAGCTATCTAGACAACTCGGCAAAGGCTCGCCAAAAATTAAAGAACTCATTGTATTTTGCATAATATGACGTTTTTATGTAGCTAGTAATACAGTGTCTAGATGGTCCTCTCCCTCTTAAAGTGCACATGAACCCCCCGGGGGGGTGACTCCGGAAAAAAAGTACCAGTGATGCTCGTCGGAAATTTTCAAAAAGACCCCTAAAAGACACTGGAAGTCTTTAAAAAAGGGCGTTGCTGAATGATTTTTAACCCCTAAAAGACACTACAACAAATAATATTAAATTTTATATAAAAAGCGCCTAGGATAAGCCATATAATCGATGTGCGCCTCTCTCCTTTCCCGACACCCTAAGAGATACCAGAAAATGCTGATTTTCAAAAATTCGCATTTAACACCCCCCGCATCCCCCCCCCCCCCCCCCCCACCCTGGAATGAACCCTTATTATCATATTATTAATCACGAGAACAATCACGTCAATTTTTTAGGTCACTTGAGCTTCTGTTTCTGGGCTTCCACATCCTGTTTTGAAAATGTTTACTAGGTGCCATGACGTTTTGCGGTTTCCCCTTATAAAATATTGCAGGCTCGTTAATTATAACAAAGATGGCGACTAGTCGGGTGGGTCAGGTTACTTGTCGTAGCAGATAGGAAACGCATTTTGTTTGATAGCGGCAATTTCCCACCACAAACGAAACAGTCTTCTACCAGCTTAGTAAGTCTCCCAGTGTCAATGATTCGGTATATTTTTATGGAATATTTGGTCAGCTAGAAAATGTTGGTTGTATCGTCGTGTACGGGAATTGTCAGGGGAATTCTATTCAAATGCAAATTTGGAGTAATCGGCTAGTAGTCGTACCCTACGATAGCATAAATTAAACTATAATAAATATTTATGTGCACATGCTAATGATACATCGTTTAAATATGACTCAAAAATGAGACCACCCAACCGAATTCGCTTCGTGGTCTAGTGGTTAGGTTTAGGGTTAGGGTTGGGGTTGGCATTGTAGTAGTCCTTTGGTGCCGAAGGTACCGAGTTCGATTCTTGGTGTCTTCACTTAATTTTTTTTCTAAGTGAGGAGAACCAAAATTTCTAAGTCTCACTCGTGTGTTCGGAAACTCTATGACGCACTTTGTTAATCCGTACACGACGATAGAACCAAAATGTTTTTTGGACCATATTGTTTGAGAATTCATGGACAGGCTTGACAATAAGCTTATTTGGAGATCAGAGAAACCATTTAATTCCTTTATCAACACAAACAGAGGAAATGTCAAAATTAGGAAATTGGTTCAGCATCTAGTACCTACAGATACCCAATAGAGCAGATTTCGTATGAGTGTGAAACCTACTGCGCCGTGCCGTTTTAGTGTCACTGCTGTGATTTCATTTGAAATTTCTGCCGTAACCGTGCCGTTTTCACAGCCATACGAAAACTGCTGTAATCGTTCCCGCTAATATAAGCCATAAGATGAGCGGAATAACATTTCCGAGGTTCGATTTACTCCATCAAACTGGTAATGTTTAGACTTTTTGTAGTCCTTTTCATTATCTTAGCTTGTGTGCACTGATAGGGAAAATGTTAACACAGGTCTTCCAAATCCCATGGTACCAACACGTAATTCCTAAATCCCCGAAAATTTTCCATAAATCAGTTATCATATTTTATGAGCTCCCCCCCCCCCCCCCCAAAAAAAATCCAAAACCCAGTTCGAAACGGTAAAAATTAACCACTGCCCATATCATTTCTGATATAAATTCAGTGATCACAGGGCCAGTCATATAATGAAATATATTTTGAAGTATTAACATGTATTTTCCCTCTCCTTTTTAGGATTTTGGAAATAGGGGAAGATGTATCACAACTTCATGAGGAAGTAGATGACACACTTGCTGTTTTATCCCATTGTGAAAACCTGCATACAATTTCCCTTATAAACTGCACAATCAGAAATTTTGCCAAGTGCTTCTTCAGATACATACATAGTTTAGCTTTGGTTTATTTGTGGCAATGCCATCCAAATGTTTTGAAATGTATCAAAAATTCACAACATCCCCATATGGTATACAAAGAGTGCCCAGAATCACCTTTGAGTGACATTATATATTTAAATTATAAGTCATAAGAACAGAAAACAGTACTATAGTCTTACTGCAGTCTACATATTCTGGAGAATCCGGCAATCCAACCACTTGGTAAGGGTTTTTCATTGCCCTCAGTCAAAACTAATAGTAAATCTGTTATTTGTATTGATGGACAGCAGTAAAAATCCCATTTTACAACTAGCTGCTTTGTCTTGGTTCCCAGAAATTGTAAAACTACAGTAATACTAATAGCCTTGTCATTAGCATTGAAATTGTCCTATTTCAAAATGACGCCACAGTGTGTTTACATGGGGAATAGAAATTGGCCGAGTAAAGTAGGAATCCCAACAAAAATCTTCATTCTCCTCCACAGTTTGGCTTCAAATTTTCTAGTTCCAATAGTTTTAATAAATGTTTATCCTACAATGTTCATGTTATTTTATTGATTTTTATTTGATGTTTTTTCTTTGTGTTGTTGTCATTTTATCCCCCTCCAGTGACCATGATCCTTAGCATTAAATAAATAGATTGTTTATATTTTACTCCATTTCAAGTAAAACATAAAAAAAGAAAATAACCAAGCCATTAGCATTTTGTAGCCTACTAACAATTTAAAAATAACATTAATTTTATTGTAATATCAAATATTAACTTCTTTTGCCATTAATATAATTGTAATATTAATTAATATAACTAGCTTCAATGAATTGCATTCTGATGAAAGCCATGACCTACTCAAACTGAGTGCAAAAGAAAATGAATATTTTCTTACATAAACCAGAATAAATTTGACTCTTGTGTCATAGCTACCATCTTGTGATGATGCAAACCTCTAAATTTTCAACAAAATGTTATTTTAATATGATTGTGTTTTAGTAGTGAATGGTAGCATCACTGAATTAGCTAAACTAGAGCCAAAATTTTGAAGAAAAAAAAAGAACTTTAATATAAATTTAAGTCCACAGGGGTTGATTTAACGCATTGTATATTAGATTTGTATAGTAATATAGTAATAATCAGGGTGTAGCTAATCTAGAAAACTAACTGCCAAGCCCAAAGACACTGATCATGAGAATGATGAGTGGGAAAAACCATAGTTACTAGAGGCAGATGGTTAGAAAACCTATTGTTATAGGTATTTGTTTGCTATTGATGTTGAACCAATCTTGATGGTGCACAATTTTCGATTTATGCTCATCTGAAACTGCAAAATGAGTAAACATAAACTTTGTCTGTTGAATTATTGTAAGGAATATTACAATACCTATTATAAATAGTTAAGTATTTGGGACCAAAAAGATAAAAAATGATTTTGGTCCCTTCACTCAGTTATAGCCAACAAGGCTAGAAAATTGGTGTAACAAGAGATTGTGCAGGGTCATGCACAAAAGGTTTCATATAAACTGTCAACTCCCTCTAGTAACTATGGGGAAAAAGGTCTTATTAAATTCGTTATGTCTAAATGAACTGTTCAAAGACTTTATACAGTATACAATAAATGTCTAAATGAACTGTTCAAAGACTTTATACAGTATACAATAAAGATATCCTTAATAAGTTGGTTCAATGACTTTCTTATATCAAAAAAATGAAAATATCAAAGAAATTGGTTTTTACTCCTGTGTATGTGTTATGTCAATTGAATTATACTTTCACAATAACATACAAGCAACAAAATCCTTCAACTTGTTGCACATTATTGCGTTGCAATTCGAAAAGAAAATATTGCTGGTGTTTTCATGGCACACAAAATTTTGTTGCAGAGTGTGGAAAGATCTTCTACTTCTTAAAACAAAATTGTCCAATAAAAATTTGGGTGGAAATACGATCAACATTTTCTCTTAAACTTGCAGTACAACGTTGCATGACAAGTTTAAGGATTTTGCTGCTTGTATTGCCTTGCCTTTACCAAAAGAATTTTTTTTCTTTTGCGCACATGATCTGAATGAGTGGTTTCAAATGTGTGTATTGGAATTTATAATACTCTTTGTTTTTAAATTTCCCCAAAAATGGTGACTTTAATTTTTACACCAATGATGGTAACATTCATGAAACCAAAAAAAAAGAGTTATTTATCTTTTTTTGTGAGTAGAGTCCTAACATGTGAAATTGAAAGTTGTTCTGACTACATATTTGTGAAAAAGTTATTAAACATCATGCTTAGAGACACTGACTTCAGTACTGTTCTAAACCAGTAAACAATTATGTGGAATTTTAACAGCTGTTTAGTCCTTGTTCTTTATTAGTTTGGACCAGCAGAAGCTCCTCCATAGTTGATATGAATTAAATTCAATGTTATTAAGTTGTAGCCAACCATCTTTATCAATTCTTTTGAGAATTGCTTCTTCAACAAGGTGCTCTTCACTGGTACTCTCCTTAAGCCAGATTTCCAGTGCCTTGTCATATTTAACAAAGGTAGATCTTCCCCTCAGTTTACCATTCAGCATAACCCTCCAGTCATCAAAATCATCCATGTCTTCCATGGTCATTACTGCATGGTACATGCCCTTTGCAAAGCACCTGCTAGTGTTTTTCTCTATTTCGTGAATGTATCTTTGAGAAATTGAATTGAGACCAACAAGGACAGCTTGATTCATGTCATCATGAGGTATCTGGAAATTGAAAATGTAAAATGAAGGATTAATATACATATCCTCACTTTCATTTATGAAAGCTTTCATGTATATAGCCAAAATGTATTTATAAAGTCGTAACAATAGGAAAATATGAAAATTTCCAACAAAATGAGAAAAAAAGGATGTTAGCTTACATCTTCATCAACTTCTTGTGGAGGCATCAGCAGATTATAAAGGGCTGTTTCCTCATCGTCATCTACAAATTCAATGCAAATAATATTATAAAGCAACCTGTTTTGTGTCATATAGAATTTCAATTAGTCTGATCAGCACTTCTTATTGAATTCAATAACAGTTGTAGCATTGTCAATATGCACTGTATTTAAAAAAATTAGTAACAGTAATTGACTGTATCTCCTACTTAAAGGAGAAAGGCTCTTTCCAGAGCCCTTTTAAAACACCAATAGGACAACAAATTTTAAGACAAAAACACCATCAATAAAAAAAACTACTGGTATGTGAAGCCACCGCCAAAAAAAAATCTAAGAATTCATAAAACATTTTGTTGGTCAGTTGATCACTTGCATTTTAAGAGAATTTCTTTTTTGGAAAAGTACACATACATCTAGCCTCCTTCGCAAGCATTCTTAGGGTGACGTCATGCAGCGTTTCTCTCCCAAGGAATGACTACTTACTTTAGCCGAACATTCATTTCCAAAAAGTGACCAATCAGCATTGGTTAATATTTTTAGTGCCCCAAAGAAGCATTCCGGCAAATTGCAGTATAGAGAAATACTAAGAAAATTGATGAAAATTCTGTTGATTCTGAAAATTTTGGAAAAGTAACTAAAATAGAATTAGAAGAATAGAATAGGAGCAAACGTGAATGAAGTAAAAGGTCTTTGATGGTCATTTTGAAGGGAAAAACTTGTATTCAAAGTTCAAATGAGCTTGCAATAAAAGGCAGTATAGAAATATGCTAGGCTTTGAGGTGACCATTAATGTAAATATATAAATTTGAAAATTCCTTTAATACCTATAAATTTGGTATAAATGTGAACAAGGAGGAGAAGAGGTTTTGGATTTAAAATTAGAAGAAAAGAGACATGGATAAGAGGGAGTTACGAAGCATTTAAAAGTGATTTTTTGAAACCGGGCTAAGGATTGAAACACTTTTGTTGACACACATGTTGAAGAAAAATCCAGAAACTTTAAAATAAAAGTTAAAACGACTATAATTTTGGTAGCTTTGGCAATGTATCTGTGAGTGATTTATCAATGAAGACTCATTTTCACATTGGTCTATAATCTCTGAATGGCTTGTCATAATTTCTTTACACACATTAAAATTCTATCACAGGTTTTCATTGGCTCCCGGGCAGACAAGTCGCTTTTCATTGGCTCATGTTGTCACATCTATAACAATAGGAAAGGAATGTTTGGATCAAAGTAACCAGACATTCGTGGGGAGAGAAACCATGCATGACGACACTAAGAACGTCTGCGAAGGAGGCTAACCTGCAAATCTGTTAAATTTCTTAAATACCTTCCATGAGGTCCTGATTATCTTCAAAATCTTCAATATCTTTGAGTGGTGACATGGGTGGTAGAGGAGGGGGTGGTCGGAAGCAATCATCATCCCCACCCTCTGATATTTCTGGTTCCTCCTGGTACTCTGAAGTCTCTTGACTACTGCTGATATTTGTTTCTGTTGATGAGGACTTATACAACTTGCTTTCTTTTAAACCTGATGAAGCAGCTGGTCTTCCATTTAGAATAATTTGTGCAAAGGAGTGTCTCATGGAATTGGTAGATGGAAGATCAAAATTCATCTTTAAACCAAGAGCAAAGGATGTCATGAAGCACAGGAGGAATACTCCACATTCTGTCATACTCATTCCTTGTGATGGCACTGCTGTCCTCTCAAGACTGTTCAGCTTCCTGAATGATGAAAGGTCAATGCCAGCATTTTGAAACAGACCAGATAGTACATCAAACACATAGGGACTGCTTCTGTTTTGACACAAGGAATCAAATTCTCCATAGAAGCTTGACTTCTTGTCTATGCCAACACACCACCAGTGACCAGAACCATGGATTGGGAAGACAAATTTATCATAGGCATTAAAGTTGCACTTTTTCATCTCACTCACTCTTCCTTGAGTACAGGCTTCAAGTCAGAACGTTCCTGCAATATACACATTCTTCCTTTGGGACATCAAAAACTGTCCAATATAGTTAACTACCACATCATTGATTCTCGTATCTGGTTTCAAAGAGCGAAGATCTTTAGCAGTAACATCTCCATACAAAGTGGAAATAGTCACATCATCAGTTATGGTGCTGTTTAAATCCCAAATTTCTTCAAGTGTACAGCTGAAATTAGTGGCAGCCTCATCAGTGGAGATTTCATCAAGCACTACAGGGATTTGTTTGGTTCCATACCTCTGCAGACTCACAGCAGCAAAATCTCCATTCTTGAATGACTCTGATTGTAGGTATATCAAACCAGCCTTAGGCGTCATATGGACAGGTGCATTCTTGCGACTGTCATAAAGAACAACTTCCTCTTCCTCCAAAATCAATGTAACAAAGTGGTATTTCTTTGTCCTGACAATAAGAGAAGGTTTTTGATCTTCATTAAATAACTGCAAAACTAATGAATAGAACTCTTTAACAGAAGAGTCATCAAGGCAGTTAAATGCTGCTCCATCAATAAGGCTCCTGAGAGGTGCATCTAATCTAACAAAACCAATGTTTTTCATCATAGCAGCTTTTTCCATGGCCAGAATACTGTAATCTCCATCAAGACATCTCATTGGCTCAGGAAGTAATGTCAGACCACATCCAATCTCTGTTACTTGCTTTAGCCACAAAATATCTGCTGCTAAATCTAGATCAAAGATGTCAAAAAAGGGTTGTGATCCACCAATGGCATTATTCATGGCACATAGCCCACAAAATGAACTGTATCCCTGGATCTGCATGACATCCTGACTTCTCCCTTTTTTGGAAAGCTTCAACTGACATTGGGTATGTTTTAGAGCATGATTTCCAATTATCTTCACCAAATAATTTAAAACTCCTGAAGCAGTACTTTCATGTGTCTTTATGTTAAGGTCTGAAATAATACCTCTAAGGGGATTTACAAATTCTTTAAGTTCCTTGACATGTTCTTCGATGTATTCAAGTTTCTTATAGCTCATCTCTTTTAGTTCCTCAAAGGTGTGTGTATAATTGAACGTTTTAGTGGATGCAGGTGGAGGTGCCGCAGTAGCAGCCCCAACTTGCTGGTTGGAGGAAGTTTTTGTGGAAGCAGGTGGATGTGTCGCAGTAGCAGAGGAAGTTTTTGTGGAGACAGGTGGAGGTGTTGCAGTAGCAGCCCTGACTTGCTGGTTGGAGGAAGTTTTTGTGGAGGCAGGTGGAGGTGTCGCAGTAGCAGCCCTGACTTGTTGGTTAGAGGAAGTTTTTGTGGAGACAGGTGAAGGTGTTGCAGTAGCAGAGGAAGTTTTTGTGGAGGCAGGTGGAGGTGTTGCAGTAGCACCCCTGACTTGCTGGTTGGAGGAAGTTTTTGTGGAGACAGGTGAAGGTGTTGCAGTAGCAGAGGAAGTTTTTGTGGAGGCAGGCGGAGGTGTTGCAGTAGCAGCCCTGACTTGCTGGTTGGAGGAAGTTTTTGTGGAAGCAGGTGGACGTGTCGCAGTAGCAGAGGAAGTTTTTGTGGAGGCAGGTGGAGGTGTTGCAGTAGCAGCCCTGACTTGCTGGTTGGAGGAAGTTTTTGTGGAGGCAGGTGGAGGTGTCGCAGTAGCATCCCTGACTTGCTGGCTGGAGGAAGTTTTTGTGGAGACAGGTGAAGGTGTTGCAGTAGCAGAGGACGTTTTTGTGAAGACAGGTGAAGGTGTTGCAGTAGCAGCCCTGACTTGTTGGTTGGAGGAAGTTTTTGTGGAGACAGGTGAAGGTGTCGCAGTAGCAGCCCAGACTTGCTGGCTGGAGGAAGTCTTTGTGGAGGCAGGTGAACATGTCGCAGTATCTGTAGCAATACCAACTGATTGGCTGGAGGAACTTTGTGTTGCTGCAGAAGAGGCAGCAGCCGTAAAGGTATAATGCACAGCACTGTCGTCAGTTTTTTTAAACAAACCAGCATTTACAGCGAATTGGAAGGCTAGGTGTTGACAACAAGCATGATTGCAAGGTTCTGATTGGGGCTCTTGTAGACAGTCAAGGCAACTGGCATGTTCCTGTTGACCAGTAAGATGGGTTAGGATACTTTCACCCAGATGTTGCTTTCTCTCTCTTTCCCAGTAGATGGTACCATATAAAAAGTACCGAAACCCTTTCTTTTCCAAAGATTCCAGGCCACTTAAAAACCTCTGATGGTAAAATGTTCTTTCACTTTCATTGCCAGATATGGAACACAGCATTGCTAGGAGTCCATAGTCCATTGCATCACCAAGAGAGTTAAACATTGAGTCAACATCTGAGGGAAATTTCTTAGTGTTCTTAAGATTCTTGTTGTAGATTTCTTTACGGACGGTTAGACCAAATTCGGAAATGGCATTGTGCACAGAGAACAAGGATAGCTTTGGCTGACTCTCTGGCAAAGTTGATTGATCATCATGGCATACACACTGGACTGGATTCTTGCTTCCCTCCAAAAGAACCATTTCTCCACTATAAAGTGACTTAAGGACAAATTCATTTCCGTCTTGAGCTTGTACGATGTACATTCCTCCAGGCAAGATTTTCTCTATGATACCAATTTCATTTAGAGGCTTGAAGGGATCAGATTTAGAAAATAAACCGCTGTTTTGCTGCTTTCTGAATAGTACTTTATCGCCAACTTTGAACTCTCTTTCTCTAGCTTTTTTGAGGGAATGCTTGTGGTTCTTATGAATTGTATGTTCAGTGGCTTCTAGAACATCCAGCAGTTGAAATTTAAAAGCTTCATTGATATGGCATAGCATTTTACTGAAATCCTCAGCTTTGAAAACTATTTCTTCAGCTTCACTAGATTGAACCTGGCTCGAAGGATTGGAGACCAGAGGAGAAGAATTGGAATAGCTTTTATGTAATATGTTTGTAAGATTTTTCGTGGCTAAGTCACATGTTGTTCCAAGGCAAGAAGACAAAATAGTTTCTGCTGAAACTGCAACAACTCTTTCTGCAACATCCCTCATCACATTGTTATCTTCAGAGACCTCAATGTTACCAGACATCAAGTCATCATCAAGAAATTCATAATCATCTAAGCAGCCATCTTCAGTACTTGCCATCCACAGCTCATCATCTGGAACTATGTGACTTGCTTGGCAAATGGGTTCTCGGTTCTTGTAAACTCTGAATGGGACATCATCTATTGTGCTGTGCCATTGAGAATTTAGAAAGTCTGCTATTCCAGACAACAAAACTGGCCACACATTTGCTTGCATCTCTGGAGTCAGCCGCTGCAAGAAACGAGCCAAGCACTTCTTCACTTGCTTATTCAGGTTTTCAACTTGCCCCTGTGATTGGGGATGGTAAGGCCGTCCATGAACAAGTTTGATGTTCATTTCTTCTGCCAACCTTTTAACAACACCTCCAATAAATTCTCCACCATTGTCTGACTGTAAAATGGATGGTGCACCTTCTTTGTGGAACAGGGCATTAAGAATCAAATAGACCTCATTGGCGGTTTTACTTTTAAGAGGGAACAACCAACAGAACTTAGAAAAGCAGCATTTTACAGTAAGGATGTAGCGATACCCCCATCTATTGTGTTGCATAAAGTTACGCCTCTTCTTCGGTGCCATGTCTATAAGATCACATTGCAGCCTGGAGTGTGGTTTGAAGGTGCGAATGGCAACAGGAGGTGGCAGAGTTGTAGTGGGTAGTGGTTTGTTCACCTGACAAGATGAGCAGCTAGTCAAGAAAGATTTAATTATATTAAAGTTGCCTTTGAAAACAAATTTATCATTAAAACTTTTACTCAAGGCATTTATTCCACCAGGTAAACAAGTTGGCTGGCCATCTACGCCTTTCACATAGTGAAGCTTTCTAAGGACACCATCCACAGCTTCTTTGTATAGGAGACGCTTTGAGCTTTTTAGAGTTCCTTTTGAATAGGTATGACAAAGGAGAACTGGGACAACGTTATCATCATACACAATGTTACCATCTGTATCATGATCAAAGGTGTAAATAGGCCTACTTAGGCATCGGCGATCAAAGAAACGCCGTTTATATTGAGAGAAGAAACTTTTAAGATTGGCAAGATGTTCCTCTTTCAGTTCTGGCTTGTCGAAAGAGGCATATTTTGGAGTGAAATTTAACACTGCTGCTGCTATCTGCTCATATACAACTTTGCAGGACCCATTAAAAGGATTGATGATTTCATCTGGCAAGGAAAAAAGAAATCTTAATTGGTATTTGTTATCTTCATGCCAAAATGTTACAGATAATAGTCTTCATAGATGTTAAAATGAAATTTAAAAATTACAGCAAAATAACAAAAATACTGAAGTTTTTCATTAAGCTGATTATAGCTTTTTTAAGAAACCGGAAGTGAAATATTCTGCACATGCGCAATAACTATAAAAATGAAGTTCTTTCATGATGCTTGCCTTAATCAATCAAAAGGAAATGATTTCTCCAAGACTGTGGTCATTTGCAAACCTGATCTCGAATCTGTGCCTAAACAATACCTTATTTGTACACAGGCAGCCCAACCTCGCAGTATTCATAAGACAATGCTATGGATAACATAATTTTGGCAAATAAAAATACTTAGAAAGCAAATACAGTCGTGAAAATCAGTTTCAATGTCTAAATCAATCCCTATTTTTTTCTGTGTTGTGAATTTTCCTAGTAATAGTAATTTTATATATTAAATTTTTTTCCTATGATTTTCATATGTTCATATGCATAACAAGTAAAACAAATACTCTCAAAAGCCTGGGGTGACGTCACAGTCATTTGCATATTGGAAGTATAAACCTTTATAACTTAAACACGCATCACTCAAATGAAGAAAAATTTCACCATTCAACTATTCACTTCATGTACAATCAATACGAAAGTATCGTATCAGGGTTTAGGTGCACTTTAAATATTGATGATAAGTTATGAAAAGAACAAGAGTATTTGTTGTTGTTTTTATGATTTTGAAGTTTTAAGACCTCTAAACAAAGTTTTGTAATATATGCACTTCGCTTTTCGACTTCCATTCCCTGATTCATCTCAGTTCTTCTTGCAAAGAATTGGCAACAATCTCTTTCATGGTAAGCTGTTTAATAATTCTAAGGGTATATATAGTGACATGGAATTCCAATGGGAACAGGGGGGGATAAACAAATAAGGAGTTCCTTGGCCAGGGGCCTTTAGCCGTTTTGGAATTTCCAAAAGCTAGGGGGTAAGAAAATCGGTGTCGCCCATGGTATAGGTATGGATATTTTCTGGAACTACCCAATGAGCAAATTTTCAGTAAAATCTGATACGTTTTGTGACAAACAGAAATACATGTGCTTCAGGAAATATGGGACTAAGCCAGACCTTAGCACACTTAAGCTCTCAAAAATGTCTATTCATTTTTTGAAGCTAGGTGAACAAGTAAATTTTCTTTGGCAGCAGCCTTAAAAAAATGTGAAATCCCTTAAATGAAAAAAGTTCCTACTTACCACTACTGTTTGTAGTGTCATTAATTTGTTGTCCTGCCATGTCATCCTGCTCTCAGCCTCTAGATATGGAGAAAAAGTTATAATTGTAAACTTACTTCATTTCTAGTTGCCTATTGCTGTGGTTTTCATATCTATGCAGACAGCGAATTTTAAACATCGATGTGCAAAGAAGTGTTTTCAGCTATTATTTCAAAAACCCCATTCACAAATATTTGAATGACCAATTCCTAGCCAATGCTAAGATTTAAAGATTATGACCTTCATTTTAGTAGTTTCAAAACAAACTCAAATTTAAATTTCAAATAATAAATGAAATCTTCCAGCCATGATACAAACACATGAAGGAATGCTGAACTGCCCTTCCATGGTAATAGGTTAATAAATTTATACAAGGCAAAAGTGGTATAAGCATGTTGGTAAGCTCATACTTAAGCTGTGCCTTGATTTATTCTCATTCCACATATAGCTGCTAGTGAGATCAAATATGCGGGAAGTAGGGGTGTTATAGCAGCCAGTATTTAATTCCTTGCCTTCCACCCACGCAACCTGAGTTTGAGCCTTGCCTTGCTTGGTTTTGTAGAGAGCAAAGATATTTGTAAGAACTCTCCTGTGCTTTGAGGGCTTATCTCTGGGTCCTCCAGTTTTTGTCCCTCCATAAAAATCAACTTCTAAACTCCAATTCGTGCTTTACCTGTGTTACCCTCCTAACCAGAAAGGTTTGGTTTTACACAGGTAGTTCATTTGCATGTGATTCTGGATCATGGGCTCAGTTTTATACCAGGACTTCATCCATAAATTCCCTCCAAAGACAATATATGCCGGAATGATAACGTAAAAATAGTATGAATAGCAGATTTAAGTTTATAATGTCTACATCAGTCATGGGAGTTCTGATCATATAGTATTGACACAAAATTCATAAAATGTTGAATGAAAGCTATCAAACTATTGTATTGGTTCACGTTGAGTACTCAGCACTTCGATTCCAATATGAATTAGACGCACTTTCGATTGTAAATATAAGAACTAGAAAATCGTTTCTGACAAGCTTCAATTGAAAAAAAAATGATGCTGTAGACAAAAGATCGAGATTATAAAGCATAAACACAATAGCAAGACAATCGCAACCCGGGACGAACCTTCCCCTTGTTTAGGAGGCCTACCATATTAAATATAAAATCTAAATACAATCTGAATTTCAGATAATGTTCAACTAAGTAAACCACTTGGAGTTTTAATTGATTTTTTCCATAATCTAAAGCGAATATATCGAACAGGCTAGCTTAACCTAGCGAGGATTTCACACCTCCATCTTGATCAGAGTGAAAGGCGTAACGAAAAGGAACATTAACTTAGGTTACGCTCAAGATTATGTCTATAATAATCACAGATAAAGACACAATACATTACCTGGTAATTATTTTTGAGAGTGCTTCGAGGTTTACATTATTTTCAAGAGTTGTGACTAGCCGCCTACTTTCTTTGGTAAGTGTAGCGTGGTTAACGTGTCCGTAGTCTTGCCAGCCCGGGTCCCCAGGGGAGATGACGATACGAAGACACGATCACCATGCAATATCATTGGTAGATACTAGAACGCATCTTATTGGCCAATAGATCAGAAGACATGTCTGCCATGTTAGGACACAACCACCACGCTACACAGAACAGAACACTAGAAAACGAAGGTGGTTGTGTTGTAGTAATAAGCTATTGTGTGATTCGTGGCTAGTGATCGAAGAATAGTCTTTAAAATGTAACTTAACCTGCCCTTTCGTTTGAAATATGGATACTGCTTTTCTTATCCTTAATATGCCTTCCTTTTTTCGTCGGAATATCATCTGAGGAAGGATAAAGTTCTGGATAAATCTTGCTCAAGACGATTTCTTTCGACCAAGATGGCGGAAATAGTTGAAGCAGAGGCGGACTTCTTCTCGATTCTGAACTTGGACCGAATAATTTGTATAGAGGACCCACTTATATACAATGCTGCAATACATGGATTCATGGAAATTTGAACATAACTTTTGAACGACTCATTTTGAACAAGGCAGGATAATATTGTACAACGTCTTGTCGAAGAGAGTGATGACGTCGAAGAGAGAGAATTCTCAGGTTGATACGCTTAAGATACCTTCGGGGGAAAATTTTTTAACAGAAAGACTCGAAACCACGCAAAGAAAAGAATGTAGTCCACACCCAATGGATTTTTTGCCTACTACTGATTTTTTACAGACGGTGGAAAAAAGCGATTATGGTTTGTCCGACACTTCAACGAAGGACATATCGAAGAAAGGTAAATCTTTTTGTGTCAAAAGACATCTTATTGAAAAGATGACGTCGAAGAGAGAGACTTCTCAGGTTCAGCTTAAGATACCTTCGGTGGAAAAAATTATAACAAAAAGATTCGAAACCACGCAAAGAAAAGAAGGTAGTCCACTCAAAATGGATTCTTTTCCTACTACTGATTATTTACAGACGGTGCCTGCTTCAGGAAAAAGATTCGAAACCACACCGTATTCACCAAGACGAGCATTGTTTTCTCAGCCCACATATTTACAGACGGCGGAAACAATCCATTATTGCAAAACTTCATCGTTGTCAAGATTAATTTCTGCTGTTTTAGATAAAAATCTCCCAAGAATTCGTGCATTGACTGCTGCTGGTGCTGATGTCAACAGAACTGATAGTGAGGGGAAAACTGCTTTGTTTTATGCTGTTCAACCACAGCAAAGTAACTATTCTACCAGTTGGAATCAATTTGAACTTTATTTGGCTCCTTCTAGAATGTATGAAAAAATCTACCTTGTTGTCCATGCTTTGATTATTGCTGGTGCTGATGTCAACAGAACTGATAATGAGGGGAAAACTGCTTTGTTTTATGCTGTTCAACAAAGCAACAATGAAAGTGTGGTTCGTGCATTGATTGCTGCTGGTGCTGATGTCAACAGAACTGATAATGAGGGGAAAACTGCTTTGTTTTATGCTGTTCAACATCAGCAAAGTAACGATTCTACCAGTTGGGATCGATTTGACCCTTATTCGGCTCCTTCTGGAATGTATAAAAAAATCAACTTTGTTGTCCATGCTTTGATTGATGCTCGTATTGATGTCAACAAAACTGATAATGAGGGGAAAACTGCTTTGTTTTATGCTGTTCAACAAAGCAACAATGAAAGTGTGGTTCGTGCATTGATTGCTGCTGGTGCTGATGTCAACAGAACTGATAATGAGGGCAAAACTGCTTTGTTTTATGCTGTTCAACCACAGCAAAGTAACGATTCTACCAGTTGGAATCGATTTGACCTTTATTTGGCTACTTATGGAAAGTATGAAAAAATCAACTTTGCTGTCCATGCTTTGATTGATGCTCGTATTGATGTCAACAAAACTGATAATGAGGGGAAAACTGCTTTGTTTTATGCTGTTCAACAAAGCAACAATGAAAGTGTGGTTCGTGCATTGATTGCTGCTGGTGCTGATGTCAACAGAACTGATAATGAGGGCAAAACTGCTTTGTTTTATGCTGTTCAACCACAGCAAAGTAACGATTCTACCAGTTGGAATCGATTTGACCTTTATTTGGCTGCTTCTGAAAAGTATGAAAAAATCAACTTTGCTGTCCATGCTTTGACTGCTGCTGGTGCCGATGTCAACAGAACTGATAATGAGGGGAAAACTGCTTTGTTTTATGCTGTTCAACAAAGAAACAATGAAAGTGTGGTTCGTGCATTGATTGATGCTGGTGCTGATGTCAATAGAACTGATAATGAGGGGAAAACTGCTTTGTTTTATGCTGTTCAACAAAGTACCAACAAAAGTGTGGTTCGTGCAGTGATTGATGCTCGTGCTGATGTCAACATAACTGATAATGAGGGGAAAACTGCTTTGTTTTATGCTGTTCAACAAAGTAACAACGAAAGTGTGGTTCATACATTGATTGAATGTCCTATGACCAATGTTAATGCAAGGGATGATAGTGGGAGAACTCCACTTTTTTATGCTGTTACGAAATCTCTGGAACTTGCCAAGCTTCTCATTGCCAGAGGGTCAAATCTGCACTGGAAAGACAGTTGTGATGTTAGCATCCTATCTTTCTTCATTGAGGACTGTATTTTAAACAAATATGATGGCCGTCTTGGTAACATGACTGAAACACTTGCTTTTCTCATGGAACAGGGTGTGAAAAGAAAGACGGTTTTTAAGACCATCATCAATGTAGTATTTTGTCAAATGTTTAGGACCCTAGTAACACGCAATAGGTTTGAAAATGTTGAACAAGCTTCAGAAACGATGAAAAGTCTGTGTGAGGTATTAGAGTTAGCCAAGAATTATGTGAAAGAAGAAAAGGAACAAATAAGCAGAAATTTGATTAATGAAACTTTGCAACAAATGAGAAATGAAGTCACAGTTCATGGAACAATTGACAGAATGGGATCAGTAATTCCAAATATACTTGAATTACTTATTAAGTTGGGTGCAAATCCAAACAGTGCTGATTGTGATGGAAATACATCAATCCATTTTCTAGCTCAACTTTCAATGCTCATTCAATCTCAAGAAACAATCCAAAACATACTTACCAAGCTGGAAACATCTAAGCGATTTGAAAACATCAGCCGAAAACTGCAAAATCATCAGCACGAAACCCCATTTTCACATATGTTTTCATTATCACCTGCTTATGGTTGTGATCAGATACCAAATATTACAGTAGTAAAATCCATCTGTGAATTTCTGCTGAAGCATGGATCAAGTGTTGAAGAAACCTCAAGAACTGGAAGAACTGCATTTCACTGGATTGTAGAGCTTATTCGCCAAATCCTTCTCACATGCGATAGTCCAGAACGTATGGAATCATTGACAGCTCTAATACAATTGTTTGAACTATTTGCATCCCAAAACATAACAAAAGGAGTCACAGTCAACCGAAAGGATGCCCGTGACAGTCTGAATACACCACTTCATCTCTGGGCTTCCCTTCAGTTAGGACCAGGTCAAGATTATTCAAGCTCCATTGCAGATGGCAATACGTTTGAGAGTATTTTTAGTAAACTTTTTGAATTTTTTCTAAAAAGTGGGGCCCAGCTGAGTAGCAGAAATGAAAATGATGAGACACCTCTACATCTGTGCACAACTTGGACTGCATTCAAGCTTTTGGTAGATGCTGGAGCAAACCCCAACACCTTGGATTCAACAGGGTGTCCACCTCTACTTGCTGCAGCAAGGAAAAAGACATTTGCTAAAGATTGCAAATTTTTCTATCCAGATATGGTTCTAAAACCCAAAGAAGTATGGCAAAACATTCTAAAATATGACCTCAAGCCATGGAGTGTTGATGAAAATGGGGACTCTGTTGTGAGTATTCTCATTAAATCTGAAGCATTGGATCTTGCAAAAGCTTTAGTTGAAGTGGCTTGTGAGAAAAACCTGGCCCAAAAAGAAACGATTTTGACATCTATTTTAAATGCCATTTGCAAAGATGAATCCTTAGTCACTACTTGGAAAAGTGATCTTGTTGAAATGATTCTAAAATCACAAGGGGGTGCCAATTTTAAACCACATGAAGCCTCCCCACTCCATTTTTGCTGTAGAAATATTGTATCACTTGATAAGGAAAAGAGTTTGCATCATCATGCAAGACCTAAAGTGTCCAACTCCCAAAAGGAGCATAGTTTTAAAAAGGCCAAAATTGAGCATTGCACCACCAAATCAGAAGGAATAAACCCACTTGACATGGATAATGTTCATTGGACCATTGCAAAACTGCTTCTCCAGTATGGGGCTGATTGTACGATCCCTGATGTAACGGGTCAGTCTTGCTTGGACATAGCAAGAGATTGCCCTCCACTTGGAGATCTTTTGAAAGGAGAGTCTCCTTGCCTTATTCCTTGGATCTCTATTTCAAAGAAGCATAGATCCAAACTTTCAAAGGTTGCGAAGCTCCAAGAATGTTGCCATGTGGATCAATTTAGATACCATAAAGACCATTTGGCAGGTGGTTCATTTGGTGCTGTATATGCAGGAATCAATGAGAAAGATGGAAGGGAGGTGGCTATCAAACGTATTGAGAAGATACGTATGCAGCGACCAGAAGATAAACGAGAAATAACAAATCTCACTGCTCTTGCAGATTGCGAGCAAGTCGTCCGATACTTATTTTTCTTTGAAGATGAAAACTTCTCTTATACCATATTGGAACTGATGGAGGGAAATCTCGATGGACTCCTTGACCATAAGATATCGGTAGACAACGGGGTCAACCTGTGTCAAGATGTGGTCATGGGCATGAAATTCCTACACGATCACAGCGTCATTCATCGGGATCTCAAGCCAAGTAATATTCTTTACAAATGCCATCCCAAATTTTGCTTGAAGATTGCTTACTTTGGTCTAAGCCGCCATATCGATTGCAACTATACTACAGTGTATGGTACTAATGCTGGAACAAGGTGCTGGATTGCTCCAGAAGTGCTAACGTCAACAAAAGCTCATTCCAATTCATCTGATGTGTTTGCCTGTGGTCTTGTTCTTCATTATATTTTGTCAGTGAAAAAACATCCATTCGCCCCTCGAATAGGGGCACTAAAACACCAGATTGAAGTCAACATATTGAATGGCAACATGGAAGGATGGGATGACTCTCTGTGCCCTGAAGCAGCTAATCTCCTTAAACCAATGCTTGATGGAGATGAAAGCAAACGACCATGTGCAGATAAAGCATTGGATCATCCTTTTTTCTGGTCAAAGAAGAAAAAGCTGGATCTGCTCGTAGCTGTTGGCAATCAACCAGAGTTTGAATGCCCACGTGCTAAGAGGCCTCCTTCTTTGACTGCAGTAGAGACTGACTTGGAGACAAGGTTTGGTACCATAGTCAAGTACAGTGATTGGAATAACCCAGGTTATGTACACATGCCTGCCATTTACAACGAAATGACAAGAAAGAGAAGACGATACGATACTCGCTCTGTCATAGAGTTGATACTATTCATACGAAATGCTTACACACGTGTCTCTGAGAGTACACGACCAACACCAATCAGAAAGCAACTACTGGAAGACTTTGTGTTCTTTGAATATTTTCCAAATCTTGTGATGGAAGTCCACAAGGCTGTAGTTACTCACGGATGGGATCAGACGAGAGAAGAGATCAAGTACGCCATGAAGAAATAGCAAGGTAACAGGGAATTTATGACATAACAGTTGCCTTATTATGCTTGCTTTAAAAGTTTAATTTATCAAAATTGGTCATAAACTAAAAATAATAATCAAAAAATATAATGAAAGTTTTATAGTGCATAAACAAATCCAGTATGATGTCAAATAAGCCTGAAGGGAGATGATGTTTTACCCCCGTCTCTAGACCATAATCCTTTTCACACTGCTTTTGTTCTTTAATTATGGCTATTGTTCCTGTTTCCTCTAAGGAATCAGAAATTTTAATATGAAAGAATTTAAAAACTATTATGGTCTAGAGAGGGGGGTAAAATGTCATCTCGCTTCAGGCTTATTATGTTGCCAAAGGTGCTGCATAAACTTCTGCTAGCCTTATGACATGCATATAACACTAGTCAAAATTTTCAGTAACTTGGCTAACATAACCAACATAACATAAGCAGATTCACATAGGACGATTGATAAATATTTAAGGATATTGGTGCCTACTAAATGAGAATCAATTATTTTTTAAAAAGACTATGTGAATAGTTTTTACCTATCAAAGGGTTGTTAAATTCTGGTTAGAAAAGTAGGGGTCACCATGCATTTAAAAGATATAATAAGGTTTAAAAATCGTTAAAAAGTGATGACGTCACGGTTTTACTAACATGAAAAAAAGCCTTTTTTGGAGAACGTTTTGATAAATTTCCATTTAAAATCATCCTAAATGACTGACGGCTTTGTTTATTGACTAAAATATACCCCTACTATCATGACTATAATAGTTCACTAAAAAATATATAAATTTTTAGCTTTGTGCTCCCTATTTTTCTATCATTAGGTACATAGAGATTGTGTCCATACTATTGTCAAAACCAATCTTTCTTTATAATTTTCATTTCACTAGGCTAGAGAACAAACATTAAAAGGTTGCAACATAAACATCACTAAATAGTGTTATTTTATGCTAATCATATTGTTTTCTTTTGTTTAATTGTTATTTTCTACTTTATAGTGCAAAGTATTGCACACTTTTAGTGTTTGTACTCTAATTTGGCATTTACTTTAAAATTTACACGAAGAAAAAATAGGGGTATCCAGGCATTTTTAAAAGATACAAATTTTTAAAGAATATTATTAGGGATAAATGTTATACTGAATGCGTGACAAGCGTTATACACAGCATACAAAACGGCACGGCAAACTCTGTTTTCGGAGCGTTTGCACAAGATAAAGCATGATGCATCCCTGCCATGCAAGCAAAAAACACAGAGAAAAACTTGACATTTTCAAGCTTTATAGTTCCAGGAAGACTATTGGGTTTGAAGTAAAGTTATTATTGAATGGAATTTCTGAAATATTTGGTACGTATAAGATGATTTTTTAGTTTGAAAACTCCAAAGTAATAGACTTTCATGATAAAATTGTTTTATAGCGACCAAAAAAAGATTTTCAGAACTATAATTACACACCTAGATATTAATAAAGGTTAAAACATTCATGAATAATTATTAGAAATAGTAGTTAACTGACAAATAAACTAAAATTAGTATACGTAGTTATTAGCTTACTGATGTTTCATTATCAGGGTCAATATTATGGTCAACGCTTGTAAAATTATTCATAGTTGACTGACAATTGGCATAAAAAATATTAGTTAACTGACAATCGGGTACCCCATACACCCCCCCTAGGTAATCATATGGTTTCAAGTGCAATTTGTTATTAATTTACACTAGTGGGTTTTTCAGAGGGGGGCTTCAAATATTAGCATGGGCCTGATTGAGTGAGTTCTATTTGAACTCTGAATAACACTAGAGTGAAAATTAATTCCAAATTGAACAAGAAACCATATAAGGGCTCATTAATTATAGACCTTAAAAATGTACAACAATTTTAATTTGCACTGTAGTGCAATTTACTTTTTTCTGTTATTGCTGTATTGGTGTTATTGGTTAACAGCACTGCTCTTAGCCAATCAGAATGAATGGAGTTAATTTTTCATTATTGTATATTATTAGATACCTTAAAAAACTCATTAATAATTCATAAAGGAAACACAATAGAAATCATGACCGTGAAGGAGGTTTTATATCTGATAAAGATTCGTCTTCATTTGCATAAACTTTAACTTGGATTTTCTCTATCAAACTTGGTTCATTTCGTAAAGATTTCGATACACTATGAGAACTTACATCATGAGTTTTTTAAGCCGTTCAATAAACTCGCAGATCGTGTTTTATCTGATATAAAAGCACTCGGCTACGCCTCGTGTTTTATACCTGATAAAACACTCCTGCTCGTTTATTAAACAGTACATAATTTCCAGATTACCCAGACATGGTATAATAAGAAAATCATTTCTCCTACAAAATTGACACAGCCCACTTTGTTCCATAACCTTATGACTAGCCTCTTAAAACATGTTAATAAAGTTTATACTACTCGTATTCTCCAAATGTTATTATAATAATTTTTGTAGGTTGTATGGTTTGTATTATATTATATGAACTATACACGTGGTTAGATCAATAAAATGAAAATTTATTCCAAATTGAATGAAAAACCATATAATTACTCATTAATGGTGTACATGAAAAAATTACAAACAATAACATTTTTTAATTTGCATTGCAGTACAAATGACTTTTTTTGCTGTGTTATTGTTATATTATGTGTATTACAGCACTGCTCTTAGCCAATGTAGATTATAATATTATTATTGCTCCATAACCTTATGACTAGCCTCTTAAAACATGATAAATAGAGGATATTACATGGACGACGCTCACTTGTGAGAGATCTTTTCGACACTCGAAGATAAAATTCGTATCTCCAAGCGGCCATGTAATATTCTGTTTATTATATAATTATCAATAAAGTATTTTTTGGCTTTTTCAGGCATTTTTTCTGTGTATTTTTGAATACCCATCGCAATGGTGTTATTTTCACACGTGAAAATAACATGTTATTTTCACGTGTGAAGATATCAGTTTTTCGAAATAGAGAAAAATAGATAAGTCATTGGTAATTATATAATGATAAAGTTTATGCTACTCGTATTCTCCAAATGCTGTTATGATTATTGTAAGTTGTATTGTTTATATTATATTCTATGAACTATACACATGTTTAGATCAATAAAATGTTTGAGGAAAATATTCTTGATTCCTTATTTGTTGTATTAGAATTTTCTAATAGAGAGTGAGAAACTGTTGTCAGCTAATAATGGTTATGGCATAAATAAAGGGATGTGTGGAAGGGTGTAGCAAACTTGAAACTGGGCCCTAAAATTTATTTTGCCAAGCAAAGTCAATATTTTTGCAGAATTTAATTTTCTGTGCTTGAAATAACAGCTGGTCATTGGACAATGTTTGGCCAAAACCGAAACTCATCCTGTTAAATATTAGCCTAACCTGTCATTTTGACCAGTAATTTTGAGCAGGAAACAAGGTATGACATGTCAAAAATAGCTTGTCATGACAGCAACTGACTGTTCATTATTTTAAGCCTGGATGTCATTGATCAACCCTCAAAATTGTTTAATTACGAGGCATCTTTCAAGCCCCTGCACTGTCATCTTCATGGTTTACTTGAGTAATTTCTGTATCAGTGATTCTAATTTTATATTGTTTCAATAGACCTCAGCTCTGGAGCGCTCGGGCGTAATGTCCCATTTCAGGCCATGTGTCATTCCTTCGAGAAAAATATTCATTTTATAATAGGCTTTATTTCGAGAGGGTAAACACATAACAGTGGTTAAAAAACACTGATGACTGTGGCCCTCAATATTCATTGTTTGAGTTGTATCCATATTCAAGTCTTCTCATGTGCAACCGAGGGCAAGCCTTAAAGAAAGAAATTATACTCTAGGGAATGACGTGGTCTGAAATGGGAAAACATTTGTTAGAGCAGAGGTGGTCTATTTTAGATATGACCAAAAAGCCCCTTGAGCGGGATAAGGGTGTAGTGGAATCTTCTATCATAGGTTAAAAGTATAAGGTGTTAAGATTTTTTAAGGGTAAGTATTGATTTTTTTACATTTTCTATGGCTTTTAACATTTCTGTGACCAAAATATGATCTCCAGATACAGCTACTGTCCAGGAAATTTGTAGTAAACTTTCAGCTTGGTTTGGGGTACTGTAATAAAGGTTATGAGCCATGAGTCCCCCCTCCCCTCCTCCCTGCTTAGAAGCCAACCTCTGCTAACCTGTGTTTATGACATGGTCTCTGAAGATAATAAACCCACCTGAGGGCTCATAATTCAAGGGTTAATATAATAATACTTTATTCAAAGAAATACATTCTAAAAATGTTAGCATGATTAATATTTGAAAAGGTGGACTTTGAGGTTAGCCCTATATATACAAGGGTTGGGGGCTATGGAGTTGTATTTTAAAATTAAAAACCACCTATTACTTTCAGTGCCTGACCAAAATACAAGCTGACACTAAATGTTGAGTGGAAGTGATTTTAGCATAAGTAAACATGCGTATTGTGATAGGGGTGTGTCATGCGTCATTAGAAAGTATTAGATTGAGCGTTGTGAGTGCAATACTCCATTTTACAGTTCCATTCAGTGACCATGAATAATAGTTCCTAGCCGAGGTTGGAGTTACCTCGCATGATAAACTGTAGTTTTGCTATGCGCGGGAACCCCAGCCTCGGCTAGGAACTATTATTCGTGGTCACTGAATGGAACTGTAAAATGGATATTGGCAGAGTAATCAGTAATGGTGCTTAAATGAAAATGTTAAAGTTGTCAAGAGAAACACAGTGAGTATTAGTGCCTTCGAATACATTGTTCGGGACAATGTCGTAATATCAAAATTATTTTGATAGTGTCTATATACTGGCACTTTTGCTGATCATTCACCATGCTTTGACAAATTCTCTCACACTTGAATAAAAAAACTCAGAGATGAACTAATATGTTGGCTGGCCCTCCTTCAATTCTTGAAGAACCCCATATATTATTAACTCTCCCTTATAAATGAATAAGCTCTGGGCCCAGTTTTTCAAAGCCTGATTAGTGCTAATCCTGGGTTAACTCTTAATAAGTCCTATAGAATTAATCCTGGATTAGTGCTAATCCAGCTTTGAACAACCGGGCTCTGGACATAACTGGGATTTTATTGGTAATTTTGATAATTTTGGACAAAGATCCTAAATGCCCATATCAGACAGGTTACGGTACCCATCCTTTGCTTTGTTGCTGCCAAATCCGGAATCAATGTGTGGTATACCTGTGGCTATAGAGACGCGTTACGCATGTGTCTAACGTAGCATGGAAACAAAATGGACGCTAAATTTTTAGCAATTTTCTAAATTCTTTCAAAATAATCGCAAAAATATTTCTTAAAGACGCCACACAACCTACTTAAACTACCAAGGTAAACATAACCAATGTATATCGAGTGAAATAAAATCTTTTCCTGGTCGGATATCAGCGAATTTGTTGACATATTTCGTTGATTGTCGAGCGAGTTTTGCATAAACAAATGTCGTCGCGAAGGAACAAATCCAAGAAAAACAAAACAAAAATATTCATTAATATTAATATTAATATCCTCTAGTTGTAAACCTGTCACCTTACGACAACAAGCAGATATGATCCAGGTACGTACCATGAATAAAATCCTTTGTATATCTTTATCTTTGGTTTTTTAGATGGATTTTATTTTGATGTTATAAACGCGCCGATTTATTTTTGTTGTTTTATCATAGGATTCTTTTGTTTTTCTTTGTACAACATAAGCTTAAAGTCTTTTTTTTTAAAACTTGCTAGAGTATATAACGTTTCAGCTGTATACTTAAAGATTAAACTCACTAAATCATAGTATTTATAATTACATAAATTCTCTGAGAATATAGTTTTAAATTCTTTATTATCTATTTAAAATTTTCTAAAAGTTTATAATATGAAGAATTTTCACAAATTTACGATAATTCTCTAACCTAAAATACGGGTATGGATAATTTATGTTTTCATCTATATTTATTAAGTAGAATCTATATATTTATTTGTTTAAGCGTTCGATGTGTAGCCAATTCAAGCTTAAGTTTATATGTAACAAACATTGTTGCCAAATATACATAAATATAACATGCTTAAACTTTTACCTGTAATACATTTTTAAAAAAATTTTATTTTAGTATACAATTTCAGTGTGAGATTAATATGTGATGGAGTCATATTTTAGAGCTCACTGTTAAAAAAGTCATGTTTTTCTTCATAAACAATCTGAATATAGCCTTCATTATTATTTTTCAAATTCTTTCCATAATTAATACATTATTTGAATAAAGATTATAAAGTTGTGGAAGTAATAAATAAATGAAAAGCGAATGTTATCTATTGATGAAGGAAACAGTGGACATTCATTAACCAAACATCCTTCATTTTCCAAATTTTAATTTTTTGATTTGAATTGTTCTTTAGATTTGCTTGAATAAAATGAAAATATCTCACACACTCAGATAATATTTAACTAGCAGTGTTATTGTTAATTGCTATAAGACCAGTGTGATTAATAATTTATCAGAAAGTGAATCAAAATGCTTCCAAAATTAGATAACTGATTCTAACTGGCTTGCTTAAAACATTAGTTATTAATTTTTAATGATTTTTACCTTGGTAACTCCAAAACATTCAGTCGCCAAATTTTGAATTTCCAATTTGAATTATTGTTCATCAAACATTCTTGAATAAAATGAAGTTATTTTACATACACTAATAATATTTAACTAGGCAAGCAGTTATTGTTTGGGACTGTGTTGGTTGTGTTGAATGTGTTTGAGCTCGTTGTACTGCCACTAATCACTAGGACAAGTGTAAAATTTTATGTAAAATTACAAGAGAAAACAACCAAAGACCTCAAATAGAAAGAAGCTAGGATACAATAGGCTTATGGTAATTAAACAAAGAAAGGGTCCCATATGTGTTACGAGTGAATAAGAAGAATACTAAACTGAAGTATTGAAATCAGATCTTACTGATCGAACAATAAATCTCATTCTCAAAAGATTTCAAATGGAAAGCACTGCATGCATCAGCTACAGGGCTTCACATTATTTTAATTTACCTCTAGTCCACTAGTCAGGGACTAGTTGATCTTTGCTCTAAGCTAGTGAAAATTAGGACTCACTAGTCCATAGGCTTTCCTATAGTTTTCCTAGTAAAGAAAGTAGTAATACTCAATGGAATGACATGGTCTGAAATGGGTAAACATTGCACCATAGCTGAAAAGTATCCTAGTAAAGAAGGAAATAATACTCAAGGGAATGACACTTGGTCTGAAATAGGAAAACATTGCACCATAGCTGAAAAGCATTCCTAGTAAAGAAAGAAATAATACTCAAGGGAATGACACATGGTCTAAAATGGGAAAACATTGCACCATAGCTGAAAAGCATTCCTAGTAAAGAAAGAAATAACACCCATAATACACATGGTCTGAAATGGGAAAACTTTATACCATGGCTGAAAAGCATTCCTAATAAGGGAATGACACATGGTCTCAAATTTCTCATTTCTAGGAGTGACATCATTGGTGATCATGGATCAGCATTCATCATGAGCATTCTGGGATATGATAAAAAGATTATTGCAGGCAAGCTCAGGTCGATACCTATCTACAGTACCAAGGATAGTACATCCAAGGCCAGTACTACACAGCAATTGTCTGGTCATCATGGAAATACTGGAAAGATTGGCAGCAAACACTCTGTTATTCCTCCCATTACAGGTGAGTTGAATGAATAAATGGACAGATGGATTGATGGAAGGGATTGATGGAATGGAGTGGATGGATGGAAGGGAGGGAGATATGGATGGATGGAGGGATTGATGGAAGGGAGGGAGATATGGATGGAGGGATGGATAGAGGGATAAATGGATGGATGGAGGGACGGACCGATGGATGGACGGACGGATGGACGGACGGACGGACGGACAATCGGACGGATGGACGGACAGACGGATGGACGGACGGACGGATGGACAGATTAATGAATGAATGGGAGGAATGTATAAAATATGCCATTGAATGATACCTCCATTCAGTAACCCAATAAACAACTAATAAAACTCTATTTCTTTCATTTATAGATCAAAAACAAGATCATTTTGTTACAGACTCTCTAGCCCAGCAAATCACCAGCACTCTCACTAACGTGAGCCAAGCAAAGCTAGAGAATGTCCGCACCACTTTCCAGAGGTTGGATTATGACAAATCTGGCCAGATTACAACCAAGGAATTGAATGATGTGTTCTTGTTGTACAATATCTTTATTCTTGGCACCACAATGCAGTCTCTTATCAAGAGGTTTGAGGCCAAGGGTGGTGGTGTGATGTACCAAAAATTATGGAATTTCCTGGAAGGTACAGCCCTGATTTGTCTTTGAAGAGGAATTATATTTTAAGAAAGTTTTATTTGCTGAAGATTTATGTTCGAAGCAATTATTTATGATTATAAGTAATATAATCAAGATAGTTGTGATGATGATGATGATGATGATAGTGATGATGATAACACATGTCAATCTGAAATGGGAAAACAAGCTCACAGGACTCAGACCCACAGGCTGGGGGGGTTCAGTTAATAATACTTTAAAATCACTTATTTGTAAACAAAAAAACAAATGTGTGTTGAACTGGTCAAATTCTCACTTAAATTTCATAGAATATATTGCATAGTATGTGCTAGATTTTCTGTGGAGAAGCAGCATATTTTGGTGGGAAAAGATAATTTAACTGCAAAATAAATGTTGAGAGCTGAAACGTCCCAAGAATGAAAAAAATGAATCTCCCCATTTTAAGGCAGCCTATCACGGGCAGGGCTGTGACTGGAGTAAAAAGAAATAATACTCATGGTCTAAAATGGGAAAACATTGCACCATAGCTGAATTTGCATTCCTAGTAAAGAAAGAAATGATACTCAAGGGAGTGACACATGGTCTGAAATGGGAAAACATTGCACCATAGCTGAATTTGCATTCCTAGTAAAGAAAGAAATGATACTCAAGGGAGTGACACATGGTCTGAAATGGGAAAACATTGCACCATAGCTGAATTTGCATTCCTAGTAAAGAAAGAAATGATACTCAAGGGAGTGACACATGGTCTGAAATGGGAAAACATTGCACCATAGCTGAATTTGCATTCCTAGTAAAGAAAGAAATGATACTCAAGGGAGTGACACATGGTCTGAAATGGGAAAACATTGCACCATAGCTGAATTTGCATTCCTAGTAAAGAAAGAAATGATACTCAAGGGAGTGACACATGGTCTGAAATGGGAAAACATTGCGCCATAGCTGAATTTGCATTCCTAAGTAAAGAAAGAAATGATACTCAAGGGAGTAACACATGGTCTCAAATGGGAAAACATTACACCATAGCTGAAAAGCATTCCTAGTAAAGAAAGAAATGATACTCAAGGGAATGACACATGGTCTGAAATGGGAAAACATTACACCATAGCTGAAAAGCATTCCTAGTAAAGAAAGAAATGATACTCAAGGGAATGACACATGGTCTGAAATGGGAAAACATTACACCATAGCTGAAAAGCATTCCCTGTAAAGAATGTAATGGTACTGAAAGAAATGATTCTGCTTGAATGTTTTATTTCAGAGTGCCACAACAAAGCTGTCACTCCAGACAAGGGTAAGATTCAAGGTCACGTTTCCAATCCAACCCTGAACTCATATTTAAACCAACAAGCCAGTAAAACATTGGATGACAACAAACTTCTTGAAGACTTGGAGAAACAGCTCAGACAGGTGACAAGAGAGATTGACCTAAGGGAGCTAAAATCATCATTTGAGAATTGTGATCGAGGTCTGACTGGAAGTATTGGCTTTAGAGAGGTAAGGAATTATCACATGGATTATTGACAGGCAGGAATTACCTGGTGGATTGGTTGATTGGTTAATTTATTCATATATCTGTCTGTCCATCCATCTATCCATCCCATTCATCCATGCATCTCATCCATTCACCCATCTTTTTTCAATCCATCCATCCATCCATCCATCCATCCATCCATCCATCCATCCATCCATCCATCCATCCATCCATCCATCCATCCATCCATCCATCCATCCATCCATCCATGTATCCATCTCTCCCTTTGTATCCTCTCATCTCCTACCAACATATCCCATCCACTTATTCATCCCATTATTACTCCTATGTTTGATTTGCTTTGTTTATTGCAGATGAAGTGGTTATGTCATCACCACAGGCTTCCCATCAGCCCTGCTTTACTTGAGAGAATACTAAATAGATTTGACTTGGGACGAGATGGATGGGTTTTGTGAGTACAAATTGTAATACAAATTACTTAAAATATATAAAGATAAGAAAGATCTTAATTACAGATGATGGTGATGGTGATGGTGATAGTGATAGTGATAGTGATATCAATAGTAATAGTGAGAGCAATGATGATGGTGATAATGATGATGATGGTGGTGGTGATGATGACAATGATGATGGTGGTGATGATGATGATGATAGTGACAGTGACAGAGACAGTCACAATGATAATATTTAAAAAAAGGTTTTCATGCTTTGCATGTTCTGTAATCGGTTTCATTTTTTATAATATTTATACAGTATTTTTTGCTGTATTTTTAGCTGTATTTTTTTAGTTTGATTAACAAACCAGAAATATTGAAGAATTTTTTCTTCATTGTAGTTGGAGAGACTTTGTTGAATTCTTGGAGAAAGCCATGCTCAAGACAGGAGGTCAAATAAAGATGTTGAAGACTCAACATCAACAACAACAACATGTTAACAATAGAACTGTCAGTAATCTGACGAGCAGTATACAGACACAGACCAATGCTGGTGAGAACAAACACCCTACTGTAAGGGGAGGGGTAGTGGACAATTATGTACTCATAGCAGAGAAGGTAGTGGACAATTATGGACTAAGAGGGAAGAGGGTAGTGGACAATTATGTAATAAGAGGAGAGGGATAGGGGACAATTATGTCCTCAGAGGGGATAGGGTAGTGGGCAATTATCTACTAAAAGGGGAGGGGTAGGGGACATATGTAACTCTAGGCATAGGGGAGGCTCATAAAAATTACTGTTTAAAATAAGGTTCAAACTTCCAAAAATCACAAATATTAATTTAATTTTCTTTGCTCATTTGTTTGTTTCTATTTTTGATTAAAATAAAGATATAATAATTTATTACTGAGTTTCAGTAGCTCAGTGGTTAGAGCATCTAACTAGCAAACAGAAGGTCACAGGTTTGAATCCCGCCCTATGAGCTCTCAGAGAAAAATTTGATTCTCAGAGAAAACTTTGATTAGAGCGACAGAACTTTAATATCTATTTAAAAAATACCTTAATAAAAAAAATTTAATTTCCTATAAGGAGAATATAATTTGCAGTTTATGTTAAATCAAGGAATAAACTATTAACATTAGTTAAAATGACAATGTTACAGGGCAACGCCTTGTAATCAAAAATGATGATAATGATGAGAACCAAAAAAGGCCTTTGTCAGGTAAATTAAAGTTACATAACATTCTATTAAATATTGACCTAAATTTTTATTTTATAGTTTGTCAGTCATAAAATACCACCAACAGCAGCAAAGATTAAATAAATACAATTTAAAAAATTATTGAGTTTTATTTTTGAAAATAAATTGCTTAACAAAAAACAAAAAACAAAAAACAAAAACCAAAAGAACACAAAATATTAAAATTAATAAAAAATTATTAACCTTTTTCTAAATATAATTATTATGATTTTCATCATCATTCACATATGACTGATTCTTTTTCTGATGACTGTTTCACAGCCCCAGACCCAACGTATGTGAACATCAGAGGTCGTAAGGTGTATGTCTATCCTCCTGATGACTTAATTGACTTTGATGCTCCTGCCGAACCACCCAATGAGAAACCTGTCCTGGAATGGGTGTAAGTACTACCTGATAATATTAAGTTAGCTCGTACATGTTGCTATGGCAACACAGAATAAATGCCTCTTTGGTCTGTTTAGTGCAAAAATACATGGCACGAACATGGCCATGATTTTGCAAGGAATACGCCAGACCAATCACATAGCTTGAGAATTTACTCTCCATCCAATCAAATACCCGGAACATGGCATGAACATGGCGTGGACACGGATGAACGGCAATGCTAGACCAATCACATTGCGTGCGAAAAAATCAGCCAATTAAAATTCTAGAAAGCATCACAGTCACAGCACCTCATGATTACGGCACTGAGCTTTTCACAGTCATACGAAAACTGCCCTACTGCACCATTACAGAAACCAGTGGAAACTGCCAGGTCACTAACGTTTTTTTTGCATTACATATCAGGTATGGGTATCGTGGAAATGATTGCCGCAACAACCTGTTCGTTCTAAAGTCAGGGGACCTGATTTACTTTACTGCAGCTGTTGCTGTAATTTTGGACAAGATAAAAATGCTACAGAGGCACTATACAGAACACACTGATGATATAAAAAGGTAGTGTCCTGCCTTCCAATCTGCCCACTGCCCGTCCACCTGCTTGCTTGCTTGCCATCTTTCTTCCTTCTATATTATTTTTGTCCCTCTAAGAAATTTTTTCTTGCAATATTAAGCATGGCGGTCCATTCAGATGGTGTTACAGTGGCAACGGGACAAGTGGCTGGCCACGAGAAGGTACAAGGAGAGGTAATCAAATCACCATTATTATCGTTAATACCCACATCATTATCATAATGCATCACCATGCATCATATATTACCATCATCATCATGCATCATCATCATCATCATCATCATGTATCATCATCATCATGTATCATCATCATCATCATAATGTATCATCATCATCATGTATCATCATGTATCATTATCATGTATCATCTGACATCATCATGATCATCATGTATCATCATCATGTATCCTCATCATGTATCATCATCATGTATCATCATCATGTATCATCATCATGTATCATCATCATGTATCATTATCATGTACCATCATCATGTATCACCATCATGTATCATCATCATGTATCATCATCATGTATCACCATCATGTATCATCATCATGTATTGTCATGTATCATCATCATGTATCATCACCATGTATCATCATCATGTATCATCATCATGTAACATCATCATGTATCACCATGAATCATGTATCATCATCATGTATCATCACCATGTATCATCACCATGTATCACCATCATGTATCATCATCATGTATCACCATCATGTATCATCATCATGTATTGTCATGTATCATCATCATGTATCATCACCATGTATCATCATCATGTAACATCATCATGTATCATCATCATGTATCATCATCATGTATCATCATCACCATGTATTATCATGTATTGACATCATTTTCATGTATCATTGTCATCATTATTAACTTCAATATTACCACCAACATTATCATCAACATCACCATGTATGAACATAATCATAATGATTATAATCATGATGTATCATCATCACTACTAACACCTCGTAATGTGTTTTTATCTTTAGCCTCATATTCGTATCTGGGATTCCGACACACTACAGACGAAGATGGTCATCGGCTTGGGATACTTTGAACGTGCTGTGGTCTCTTTAGCCTTCTCAACATTGGTTAGCGAACAAGAATAACAAATTGCTATTTTAAGCATTTTACATGAATATGACATTTTTTACTATTTTCACTGCATAATTAATTAGCACAGAGCAATATAAATTAATCCTACGTGCATACTTTATTGCACAACGTCATTTGGAACAACATAAGCCGAGTTTTCCCCAACCCTCTCCCCGGGTGGTGATTGTTAGTCTTCCTTGCTGTTTATCTCATATCACAACCGCCACGGATCTCATCCCATAACTACTACAACTATTATAGGCAAGATTAAATATACAAAACGTTTCTGGGCAGCAAAATATTCTGTAAATGTGACATCATTGTCTTACTCATGGTTTATAGAAAACTACTAGCAATTTTTTTTTTCACAGTAATCAGTGTTGCAATTTAAAAGCGATGAGAAGCAAACTCAAAATCCTATTATGACATCACAGTCATTAACATATTGGACGTATAAACCTTGATATCTTCAAGATGCATCACTCAAATCATATGAAAATATTTTACCATTCAAATATCCACTTCATGTAGAATCAATACTGAAAATATTAAGTGAGATGGTATAGGCACTTTAAGATACCTTGTCATTTTCTTTGCAGAATGGAATAGATCGAGGCCGTTACTTGGTGTCGGTGGATGACAATAACTATCACACTATTGCCGTGTGGGACTGGGCCAAGAACAAGAAAATTGCAGATGCTAGGGTAAAGTCTTCCCACTAGATCTTTTTTCATTTTTTTCTATTCTTTTTTCTTCATTTATCCCTTTTGTTCCCCCGCCCACTTCTTTCTGTCTTAATTTTTTTCCTTCATTTCTTTCTTACTTCCCCTTTTTCTTTGTTTCATTTATTCAGTTTTTTCTTTTCCAATCTTTGTCCCCCACCCTCCTTTTTACCTTCATTGTTTCACCCTTCATTTTCTCCTTCCCTTCCCACTTTCCTTCCTTCCTCCATTCCTCTTCACTCCTTTCTTTTTTTCTTTTCTCCTTTTCTTTCATTTTTTCTTTTCTCATTTCCCTAACCCCTAACCCCTCTCCCCTACCCCCCACCCCCACCCCCACCTACTTTCCTCCCTTTTCTTTTCCTTTCCTCCTTTCTTTTTCATTCATTCAGTTTATCTTCTCTCTTTTTTTTCTCCAGGGACACATGGACCAGGTATTAGTAGCAGAGTTCTCGCCGTTCAACAACAGACAACTTGTTTCCTGTGGCAAACAACATATCAGCTTCTGGACTCTCGATGACAACAACAAGTTAACATGTGATCGAGGAAGATTTGACGTAAGTGAGAGAAGATTGACATCATCGTCGGTATTTAACCTATAGACGTCAAAGCAGCTCAATTTGGAGGACAAAACAAAAGAATTCCAATCTTCTGAGAATGGAAAACCTATCGTTATGTCCTTAAATTGAGCTCCATTTCAAAGTGTTGCAAGGGGTCTATTTTATTCCCCTTTTTAGCAGCTCATTAGTATAATCTTTGGCTCTTCATGTAAATATATATTTTTTGATATATGAAAGAACTCTTCGTTTGTATGTTACATCATCGAGGCTTTTACAAAACATTTTGTCATATCATTCTCTTTTGTCATATATGTATATATCATCTAACATGGCTGCCATGTTTTTGGTCATTTTCGGAGATGATTGCAAACCATCTATATGTCGGTATTAGGTAGAGGATCTCAGTATTGAAATACAATGAAATGACACCCTAGGGAATGACACATGGTCTGAAATGAGAAAACATTACACCATAGCTGAAAAGCATTCCTAGTAAAAAAAGAAATAATACTCAAGGGAATGACACATGGTCTGAAATGGGAAAACATTCCACCATGGCTGAAAAGCATTCCTAGTAAACAAAAATATTATACTCCAGGGATGACACATGGTCTGAAATGGGAAAACATTACACCATAGCTGAAGAGCATTCCTAGTAAAGAAATAAATAATACTCAAAGGAATAACACATGGTCTGAAATGGGAAAATGTTACGCCTGAGCTAAATAGGACCGTATTCATATTGTTATTATTTTACTTCAATCTTCATTCGTTCCAGACACACGTCAAGCCCAAGTATGTTTCTTGTTTAACGTTCTCCAAAGAAGGTGACGTCATAACTGGTGACACAAATGGGACCATTTTTCTTTGGCCTGAAGGTAAGCCAGTAATTGGTGGCTAATTTGTTTGTGTAATAGCGTGATTGGCTAATCTTGATTAAACAGCTGATTGGCTAGTTTCTCTATTGACTATAAATCTGATTGGATGGTTTTGATTACTTAGTGGATTGGCTAGTTTCTCCATTGACTATAAATGGAATTGGCTAATCTTTATTAATCACCTGATTGGCTAATGATCGTGAACGAGAAGGTGATTGGTAGTTTTTAACAAACTATCCTTATTGGGTGTTTAAATTACCAAGCTAATGATTGGCTATTTGTCCAAAAATGGTTCGTTTACAGGGAGCAACCAAATCTCCATCTCAGTCAAGAACGCTCATGACGTAAGTACGAGAGCCTACGCAGGCTACAGTTGATGTTACGCGAAATGTATTCATAAAAATACAATGAATCTGAAAGTGATCTGAATTGCTCCTAGTGAAACAGTTTAATCTTATAAATGACCTGGTTTTCAGATATAATATGGGTTAATATCTACTCAAAAATATTCTGAGCGTTTGCTGGCTATTCTACTTCTCTTCCTGGATTGATACGGGTTTTAGAACAATTTTCGATGAATTTGCATTGATTTGACCCCCTCCTACGACTATGATCCTTTGCGTTTAAGCAATAGATTGTTTTGATGTGATGACATAGTGAAAGGGCAATTAATCACGTTGAAATGACGTCACTGCAAAACTGGTTTGTCCTGAAGCCCACAAACATTAACCGGCAAAAAATAAAACTCTGTCTACAATTGTAATAAATAATATATATATATAATAACAATATATAACTTATCTTTCATGTTTAGGGTCCAGTCTACTCTCTTCTTGTTCTACCGAGTGGTGTTCTTTTGTCAGCCGGTGGAAGAGATGGTATTGTGAGGGCCTGGGACCGCAGACTTCAGCCAATGGGCGTTCAGCTTAAGGTAGTTTTAGTTTGTAGACATTTGAGGACTATGAATAATTTAATTAAATAATGAATAATTTAATTAAATAATGAATAATTTAATTAAATGATAAATAATGAATAATTTAATTAAATAATGAATAATGTAATTAAATAATGAATAATTTAATTAAATAATGAATAATTTAATTAAATAATGAATAATTTAATTAAATGATGAATAATTTAATTAAATGATGAATAATTTAATTAAATGATGAATAATTTAATTAAATGATGAATAATTCAATTAAATGATGAATAATTTAATTAAATGATGAATAATTTAATTAAATAATAAATAATTTAATTAAATAATGAATAATTTAATTAAATAATGAATAATTTAATTAAATAATGAATAATTTAATTAAATAATGAATAATTTAATTAAATAATGAATAATTTAATTAAATAATGAATAATTTAATTAAATAATGATGATGATGGCGATGGTGATAAGGTTATATGATAATGCTGACAGTTATACATGATGATGGTGGTGATTATAATAATAATATTATAATTATTATAATAACTGTGATACTAATAATGGTGGTGATAATGGTAATGTTTATGATTATGTTAGTTATCATACGTTTAATCCTTGGTGTTAACTCCTCCTTAGTTTCCAAGAAACGTGACTGGAATCCGTACCTTAGCAGTTGACGAGAACAGAACGTTGTTCACAGGAACTGTTAATAACAGCATCTGGACCACTAAACTGGCCTCTGGTCTGTCTCCCCTGCTGGATGTGGGGACCAAGCTAAAGACTCTTGTTGAGGTAACCTAGCCCTTTCCTCTCCCTCCTTCCCTCCTTCCCTCCTTCCCTCCTTCCCTCCTTTCTGATTAAATCTTAACTCATCTCCAGGGACACACGAATGACTTACGAGGTCTGGCTTCTCATCCATCCTCTTCTTTGTTTCTTACTGCTGGTGGAGATAAATCACTGAAGCTCTGGGACGCGACTGAGAAAAATATAGTATGGACTGCAAAACTTCCGGTAATTTCCGATGATTATAGTCATTAATATTTGAATGGAATTTGTTGAATTCCTCTCTGGCAGATTACTCGAGTGGTTTTCCCCGAGTTCTCTGGTTTTTGTCCCTCCCCAAAACCAAAAACGCTAAATTATAATTCGATCTGTGAGTTATCCATGCCCTGACTTAGATCAGCCCAGAGGTTGTTTCAGGGTTCTATCTGTGAATTAGCCATGTACTGACTTAGATCAGCCCAGAGGTTGTTTCAGGGTTCCATCTGTGAGTTAGCCATGCCCTGACTTAGATCAGCCCAGAGGTTGTTTCAGGGTTCTATCTGTGAATTATCCATGCACTGACTTAGATCAGCCCAGAGGTTGTTTCAGGGTTCTATCTGTGAGTTAGCCATGCCCTGACTTAGATCAGCCCAGAAGTTGTTTCTGGGTTCAATCTGTGAAGTTAGCCATGCCCTGACTTAGATCAGCCCAGAGGTTGTTTCAGGGTTCTATCTGTGAGTTAGCCATGCACTGACTTAGATCAGCCCAGATATTGTTTCAGGGACCGATACAATTACTTTGCGTATTCTTGTCGCCTTATTGACACTGTCAACTGTATATCGTCTACCAGGCCCCAGCCCTTGCAGCAGATTTCAACCCTCAGCAAGACCTGGCAGCTATTGGTCACAAAGATGGAAGGTACGAAAGTAACATCTACTTATATTTATGCGAGTCTCTTATAGACCTTATAGATTATGGGGCTTAAAGAGCGGTTTTCGTATGAGTTGGAAACATACCGTACTGAATTAAAACACATACGCGGTACAATTGTCCGTAACATTGAAATGGCTTCCCATAAGAATGGTTATCGTATGAGTGGGAAACATACCGTACTGAATTAAAACACATACGCGGTACAATTGTCCGTAACATTGAAATGGCTTCCCATAAGAATGGTTTTCTTATCAGTGGGAAACATACCGTACTGAATTAAAACACATACGCGGTACAATTGTCCGTAACATATTTGAAATGGCTTCCCATAAGAATGGTTATCGTATCAGTGGGAAACATACCGTACTGAATTAAAACACATACGCGGTACAATTGTCCGTAACATATTTGAAATGGCTTCCCATAAGAATGGTTTTCGTATCAGTGGGAAACATACCGTACTGAATTAAAACACATACGCGGTACAATTGTCCGTAACATTGAAATGGCTTCCCATAAGAATGGTTTTCGTATCAGTGGGAAACATACCGTACTGAATTAAAACACATACGCGGTACAATTGTCCGTAACATATTTGAAATGGCTTCCCATAAGAATGGTTATCGTATGAGTGTTAAACGTACATACTGTCACACTGAAATGGCTTCCCATAAGAATGGTTATCGTATGAGTGTTAAACGTACATAATGTCACACTGAAATGGCTTCCCATAAGAATGGTTATCGTATGAGTGTTAAACGTACATAATGTCACACTGAAATGGCTTCCCATAAGAATGGTTATCGTATGAGTGCAGGTAAACGTACATAATGTCACACTGAAATGGCTTCCCATAAGAATGGTTATCGTATGAGTGGTAAACGTACATACTGTCACACTGAAATGGCTTCCCATAAGAATGGTTATCGTATGAGTGGTAAACGTACATAATGTCACACTGAAATGGCTTCCCATAAGAATGGTTATCGTATGAGTGGGAAACATACCGTACTGAATTAAAACACATACGCGGTACAATTGTTCGTAACATTGAAATGGCTTCCCATAAGAATGGTTATCGTATGAGTGGTAAACGTACATACTGTCACACTGAAATGGCTTCCCATAAGAATGGTTATCGTATGAGTGTTAAACGTACATAATGTCACACTGAAATGGCTTCTCATAAGAATGGTTATCGTATGAGTGTTAAACGTACATAATGTCACACTGAAATGGCTTCCCATAAGAATGGTTATCGTATGAGTGTTAAACGTATATAATATGTCACACTGAAATGGCTTCCCATAAGAATGGTTATCGTATGAGTGTTAAACGTACATAATGTCACACTGAAATGGCTTCCCATAAGAATGGTTATCGTATGAGTGGTAAACGTACATACTGTCACACTGAAATGGCTTCCTATAAGAATGGTAATCGTATTAGTGGGAAACGCACAGGCCGTAACATTGAAGTGACTCCCCTTTGTCTATCTAGACCAAAAGATTATGCATTATTCATATTTTTTTCAGTGCATGTGTATATTTTGATAACTTTGTTTCTTTATCAGTTTCGCTATCGTTCGGTCTTCGACGGGAGAGCTGCTCACGAACAAAAAATGTTCCAGAGAAAAGATATCAGAACTAAAGTTTTCTCCAGGTAAGTGATGTCAGTAATGTGGTGGGGAAAAGAAGGAAAACAGGCTGAGGTAGGAAGAAAAGAATCACGGAAAAAAGGTAGAAGGGAAGAAGAGGTAGAAGGAGGAAAGGCATAACGTAATGATTAAAGAAAATGAGCTACAAGAGATTCCTCAGCTCTTAGTTAATTTTCTCTTGTTCAAACTATTGATTGTTTTAGATGGAGTTTATCTCGCTATCGCCTCTCATGATAATAACATTTATGTGTTCAAACTGCTGAATGGAGGAAAAAGTATCGAACTGCTTGGCAAATGCACCGTGAGTAATGCATATGTAAAGCATGGTATTTTGAGCTGGAGGCAAAGTGGATAAATAAGTAACATCGATGATGACGATGATGATGACGATGATGACAATGATGACGATCATGGTGATGATGATGATGACGATAATGATGACGATGATGACAAAGATGATGACAATGATGACGATCATGATGATGTCGATGATGACGATGTCGATGATGACGATAATGATGACGATGATGACAAAGATGATGACAATGATGACGATCATGATGATGACGATGATGACAATGTCGATGATGACGATAATGATGACGATGATGACAAAGATGATGACAATGATGACGATCATGATGATGTCTATGATGACGATCATGATGATGTCGATGATGACGATGTCGATAATGTCGATGATGATGACGATGAGGACAAAGATGATGACAATGATGACGATAATGATGATGTCGATAATGACGATGTCGATGACAATGATGGTGGTGGTGGTGGTGGTGATGATGATGATGACTAGGATGTCGATGATGATGATGATGACAATGATGACGATGATTATGAAGTGGTTGTGTTGATGATTATGACGATGATGTAGGGAATGGTGGTGATGACGGTGATGGCAGTGGTACTGAGTTTTCTGGATAATGATTGGGATGGAATGATGCTCATTCGTTTCTTTTACGCTAAATTCCTCAGGGACATACCAGTTTCGTCACTCACCTCGACTGGTCAGCGGACAGCACCCAGCTTCAAAGTACATCCGGGGATTACGAGTTGCTTTTCTGTAAGTAACCTTACGATGTTCATCGTCGTATCGATCTCGTTTTCCCCGATATTTCATAAAATGTCTTGTCTTTATTACCAGGGGATGCCTTGAAGTGTGATCGTATCACGTCGTCGGAGAGCATGCGCAATACTGACTGGAAAACTCATAATTGTATTTTTGGGTACCCTGTGATTGGTAAGTACTTCTATAACACCAGAATCCTTTTGGTGGCTATTCCGATTACAGCCATTCTCAATCACACGCGCCACTCTAGTAATTGTTTCTGTCGCAACGAAGTAGCTTTTGGTGGACGTCAATCAAGGCGTTTCCATGACATTCCATAGGCACGTGCCCTTATAGCTTTGTGTTTTCCGACAATGCTATGGAAACGCCTGGCCTTGTAAACACATGAATATGGACGTTAACTGAAACAAAGAATCTTATTCCCTAGACTACGTGTCATTCCCTAGAGTATAATTGCTTTGTTTAACGGTTATACATGAGAAAACACATGAATTTGAATGCGACTGGAACAAAGAATCTAATTCTCTAGACCACGTGTCACTCCCTAGAGTATCATTTCTTTGTTTAACACTTGAACAAGAAAAGACATGAATATGGATGCAACTGAAACAATAATCTTATTCTCAAGACAATGGCACATGGTCTGAAAGAGACCCATCGCAGCACATCGGAATGCAGTCAATTTTTGGAGGACATAACAATAGGTTTCCATTTCCATTCTCAGGAGAATGAATTTCTTTAGTTTTGTTCTCCAAATTGAGCCTGATTTGACGTCACATACAAGGGGTCTATAGGAAAACATTGCACCATACCTGAAAAGCATTCCTAGTAAAGAAAGAAGTTATACTCAAGGGAATGACACATGGTCTGAAATGAGAAAACACTGCACCATAGCTGAAAAGCATTCCTACTATGGAAAGAAATAATACTCAAGGGAATGACTTGTGGTCCGAAAATATAATTCAATGATATATTCAGTGATGCGAGATGTGTACCGTTTCCTTCAGGTATTTGGCCGGCTGGTTCAGATGGGACAGACATCAATGCCGTGGACAGGTCACACTCTAAGCGTCTCTTAGCAACGGCTGATGACTTTGGTGACGTCAACCTATTCAGTTATCCTTGCTCTAACACCAAGGTAATATTCACTTGTTGGTATAGTTGACATAGACATCAGTACTAAATATAGCACATACCCAAGCTCGCTTCCCATCAGTGCGATCAGGGCTCGGCAGAGGGCTCGGTGTAATATGTGAGTAGGGTTGCTTGATTGTGATTGTCATCCTGTGATTCGGAAATTCTTTTCTCGGGGTTTTCTTGTTGAAAACAAATGAACGTATATCTCGTCAGTAAATCACTGGCAAACGACCTTTCTTTCCAAACAGGCCAAGCCCCACGTCGCTAAGGGACACAGCGCTCACGTGACCTGTGTTCGTTTCCTACATGATGACTCTTGGTTGATTTCAGTCGGTGGGCGTGACGCCAGTATCATGCAATGGAAGATCGTATCATGAAAATAGAATAAGTATACTGTATTGCAAAACCAAGTATTGTCCTTTGTACACTGAGTGAAATGTTTTCCTGTTTCAGGCAATGTGTTATTCGCTTGAGCATTATTTCTTTCTTTAATAGTAACAGTAAAGACGCATAAAGGACTCAAATGAGAAAACATACAACAGATGAAAATCATTCCTAGTAAAGAAAGAAATAATACTCGAGGGAATGACACATGGTCTGGAATGGGAAAACATTTGAACCATAGCTGAAAAGCATTCCTAGTAAAGAAAGAAATAATGCTCAAGGGAATGACACATGGCCGGAAAGGAGTACACATTGCACCATAGCTAAAAAGCATTCCTAGTAAAGAAAGAAATAATACTCAAAGGAGTGACACATGGTCAAAAATGTAGAAATGCTGAACATGTCCATGCCACTTGACTCTCTTGGGAAAGGCGGGTGGCAATCAATCAGTTAATGTTGAAGGGTTTTTCAAAAAGCATGATATGAGTTTCATCGTTAGAAGCGTCACCACCGTCACTGATCATCATCATCACCATCATCACTGATCATCATCATCATCACTGATCATCATCATCACCATCATCACTGATCATCATCATCACCATAATCACTGATCATCATCATCACCATCATCACTGATCATCATCATCATCACCATCATCACTGATCATCATCATCATCACCATCATCACTGATCATCATCATCACCATCATCATCCAAAGTATATTAATAATAATAAGTTTTAATAATACAAGAGGTGACTCAAAATCTAATATATATTAGCAATGTTTCAAGATATATTCAAACTTTCACCTATATTTTAAAAGGCGTTTCATCAATAAATATCAGTCTTGCTTAATGCTTGTGTATCATGTAACATCTCCCCCTCCCTCCCTCCCTCCCTCCCTCCCTCCCTCCCTCCCTCCCTCTCTTCCTCCCTCTCTCCCTCCCTCTCTCCCTCCCTCTCTCCCTCCCTCTCTCCCTCCCTCTCTCCCTCCCTCTCTCCCTCCCTCTCTCTTCCTCTCCCCCTTAATCCCTCCCTTCCTACCTGGCTTCTCTTCCTATCTCCCTATATATCAACAATCTATTGGGAAAAACAATGGCGTATAAATAATATCTGTTGACGCCCTGCACAATTTTGCAAGGAATATCTTATATGATGTTGATCTATGCAAAAGCATGTCAGATTGTCCAATATATTAGAAGACAGGCTCATCGACTACTGATTAGGGATTCATTCAAGCCATCATAACTGCCTTCAGATTCACTTATACTTGTTTGAAGTTCGAAGCGGTCGGGACAAATTCAACACTTGAGGCAGTCTGGGAACCGGAATTTTATGTAAATACAGCAAGTGGTCGTGAAGTTGTGGCGTCTTAAAGTTTGATATTTCCAAGTTATTCTACACTTTTATCGAATATGCAGAAGAACTGTGAATGCGGAAATAGCAATGATGACCTTCAGAGATCCGTCCAGACAAATCTTAACCAGAAAAAACAGGAACAGCTCTCGGCGAATTTCGATGACGTTATCATGAACAAAATGTGTTCTCAAAATGGCTTGAAAGGATATGGTTCCAGCTCGAAGGACGCCTCATACTCAAAGGAAATGCCCGAAGGAAAGAAGAAAAGAAAGAGAGGTTCGCCGTGCCTTTTTGAAAACTGTCGAAAATATAAGAAATCGTATCTTGACTTTGAAAGCCATCTTCATCGTGTTCATCGTATGAAACTACGAGAATACGGTGCAATTTTCGATAAAAATGTTGAAAAAACGCTTTTAAATACACAAGAATCCAGCGTTAAGAAGAGAAAAATACCGAAACAAACTTTATGTAAAGAGTCTGGAGGAAAACTCAAGGGTTTGAATGGTTTAAAGGACGTCAACAAGGCGAGCGCCAGGAAGAAAGTGAATGATAAACAAAGTAGTTTGCGTGACAGCCAAAATGGCGTCAATGGAATCACGCAAAAGATGCGTGACAGCCAGAAATCTCTCGAAAACAAGAAAAACGAAAATGATGACATTACAGATAAAGTTGTATTTACTGTACAAGAGGATCCAGTAACGCAGGAACTAGATTATGAAATTATCAGAAAAGAATTTTCTTCACATTTGAGAAAAGTTACTTTTGACCTTGTACAACTGACTGAAGAAGAAAGATTTCTCGTAGATAATTCTGGAACAAACTTGGAAATGTTACGGCAACTTCAACACAAAAAGTTACAGAAATCTTGAAATATTTTAAGAATTAAAAAAATTTGAATTTTGGTCGGAGATGATTCGGGCAATTCTCGTAGGACCGTCGGAAGGGAGAACAATTTTAGACTGTGCCAATGTGAATATCTATTTTTGAATTTCCAATTTTTTCCTTTAATTTCTATTCGCAATTAATTTAGATTAACTAATATCTAGCTTATACGCAAATATATTTTTCTGCTTGTCCTTGTAAGAGAAAGAAATTATACTCAAGGGAATGACACATGGTATGAAATGGGAAAGTATTGTACCAAAGCTGAAAACGTTCCAAGTAAAGAAAGAAGTAATACTCAAGTGAATGGCACATTGTCTGAAATGGAAAACTATTAGACTATAGCTGAAAAGCATTCCTAGAAGAAAGAAATAATAGTTAAAGGAATAACACATGGTCTGAAATGGAAATACCAGTTATCTCTATCTCCATCGTCTGTAAGTAAACCCTACTAGCTGTAAAACGTTGTTGTTTGCAGGCTTCATTCGTCGATATATTTAATTGCCTTGAATGACATCCCTGTATCGTTCGCTGTGGGAGATAAAATAGATCCCTTATCAAGCGTGAAGCAATTAGTGCTGGGAGTAGCTCGGGGTACCTGTTAGTGATAGTGATCTTGATAGGGGCAATTGAAGATATGGCGACGTTTTTGATATGAAGCGATAAACCGTTCTATCTCTCTCTCTCTCTCTCTCTCTCTCTCTCTCTCTCTCTCTCTCTCTCTCTCTTCTCTTCTCTTCTCTTCTCTTCTCTCTTCTCTTCTCTTCTCTTCTCTTCTCTTCTCTTCTCTTCTCTTCTCTTCTCTTCTCTTCTCTTCTCTTCTCTTCTCTTCTCTTCTCTTCTCCTCTCTTTTATATTTTCATTCTCATTTCTAATTACTTATCATATTACAATCGTTTCCTTTAACCATACACCATATAGTGCTTCCGCCTTATCCTTATCAAAAGGACAGTTTCTATTTACCAATCTACACTCATAGGAGATATCTTTTGAAAAACTTGATAATCGATACCTTTAATTAGTTAACCATTCGATATTTGATATGGGCGAGGGTGGGGTGGGTGAATACAACATTGTTAAATTCAAAGATTTTAAGGACAAAATGGTTAATAAAAGCTTTAAAATGCTAAGCAATTTTTACACAACATAAATAGAGTAAAAATAGTGTTATTTTTTACAATAACTTCCAGATATTTCGTGTGCGCAGATTGGTTATATTTTACCATCAATCAGAGGACAGACAGTAAGCTGGCGTCGACGAGCGTGCGCTCTTTCCGTTGGTTGTTTTGAACACTAAGTCTACGCTAAAACCTCGAAGTTTTCGTTCTGCTCGTGAACGAAACAAAAAAAAAACGAAATCAAAAATGAGGGGAAAAGCCGGCCATCAAATCAGCAGTTCATCATAACTACATAAATTCAAGTGTTCACGTATAGACAACCCACTCTCCCCCCCTCGGTTGAAGATTGTAGGCGTGGAAATAGCTTCACCAGGACTACTAGAAAAACAAGAGTCCTAGTACCAAACAATCCATTGTGTTTATGATATTCATCTTATACGACGTCTGAAGGACAGCTAAAAGAACTTTATTCATTGCCAAACTCAAGAATAAAAGGTAATAAACATTTTGAATATCAATTGTAATTTTTTAATACATTTTTAAATATATCTATGGAATTTAGATAATGGTCTCGCCTTTTGATATCTTTAATGCTTTGTTCATCGCCTAAAACGTAATGCATAGGGTATTTAACATTTTGAGTATATGGATCTTTATTATTATTTTGCATTGTTTCTTCTATCAGATATAAGTTATTTTTCCTTTTTTTTTTCGTTTCTCGTTCTCCTGTTTTCGTTTTGATATGTGTTATTTTATGGGTAACTTGGGTGGCGTTCGCGGCTAACGCGTCGTCTTTCATCGCTGTGAGTTCAAACGGGTCGGGTCGCTGGTGCGAGCCCTGCGGTCGCCAAATGTGAATTGAGTTTGTTTGATGTGTTGTTCTCTCCTATGCAACAAAGCGTTTTCTCCGGGTTCTACGGTTTCCTCCCTCCGTAAAAATCAACGTGAGTTGAGCGTTGTGTGCATAGAATATTAAATGAAGTGGTAGTGCGTGTGAGCGAAAAGTGTCCCCAATTAGTGCGAAAGCGTTAGAACGACTAGAACCTTAAATAAAAGTGATTTATTTATTTTTATTGTATGCCGATATGGCTGGCTTGGAACGGTTTAAAAAAAAAGTTTTCTTCCGTTATTGTTAATTACCCATTTATCTTTCCTTTACTTGTCTTTTTTCCCTTTGTTTCTGCTTTCTTTGTTTCGTTTACACGTGTTTTTTTTGTTTTTCTTAGTTTCTTTCCTACTTCATTTCTTTGATTCAGTTATTTTTTCCTTGTCTTTTCTTCCCTTTCCTTTCCGACTTTTTCTAATACGCATGAAAAACCGGCGTACTGCAGAATTTAATTTTTTCGAATTTGAACACAAAATGACCCGTCAAAAAAATGTCGATTACTGTAAGTCATATACAGCTGAACACAAACCAATTACTTCATTTCCTGTTTCATATTACGATATAATTGCCGTTTCAATTACAGAAGCCAACAGACATTTGGTCGGTTAATTTATCGATACGTATAAAATGTCAATCAAGGATGTATAATTACCAACATTACCAACTAGGCGACATAACAAATGACCATTAGGCAATAATAGACATTTTTTAGTTCATAAAATACCGCTGTGTTCCAGACAGGCTCATTTACTCAGAGTTTAATGAGAAAAAAATTGCATCATTTCTGAAAATTAATAAAGCATTCCTTGTAAACGAAAGAAGTTAGACTCAAGGGAATGACGCATGGTCTTAAATGGGAAATATAGCACCATATCTGAAAAGCATTCCTAGTAAAAAAAGAAATAATACTCAAGGGAATGACACATAGTCTTAAATGGGAAATATAGCACCATAGCTGAAAAGCATTCCTAGTAAAGAAAGATATAATACTCAAGGGAATGACTCATGGTCTGAAATGGGAAAACATTGCACCATAGCTGAAAAGCATTCCTAGTAAAGAAAGATATAATACTCCAGGGATGACACGTGGTCTGAAATGGTAAAACATTGCACCATAGCTGAAAAGCATTTATAGTAAAGAAAGAAATAATACTCAAGGGAATGACTCATGGTCTGAAATGGGAAAACATTGCACCATAGCTGAAAAGCATTCCTAGTAAAGAAAGATATAATACTCCAGGGATGACACATGGTCTGAAATGGTAAAACATTGCACCATAGCTGAAAAGCATTCCTAGTAAAAAAAGAAATAATACTCAAGGGAATGACTCATGGTCTGAAATGGGAAAACATTGCACCATAGCTGAAAAGCATTTCTAGTAAAGAAAGAAATAATATTCAAGGGAATGACACATTGCCTGAAATGGCTAAACATTAGGCCCAAGGTGAAAAGAGGTATATGATTACCGTACGGTGTATTCAAAGTTGATTCACTCATGTTCAGTATACTTTCTATTCCAGACTCATCATGAAGTGTCTGATCTTCACTCTCTTCTTATGCGTAACTCTGACTGCCTTCTTACCAGCGTTCACTCGGGCTGGCTATCTTCGTGTCGGGAATAAATGTCTTGATGAATGTTACCAGCTGTCCCTTCAGTGTTACAAGGATTGCTGGGGAGCTAATAGAAGAGACTGCGATTCAACTTGTGGCCAAGATGGATTGTTCACGCAATGTTTTATGGAACGAAAGTGCTAGAATCCTTTAGGATCTCAGTGAATGGTTTTGAAACATATAAGGAGTTTTAATTTGATAGTACACAAAAACTATGAGTTTTTTTAGTACTTTAAAAATGATATTCAGCGATGATTATACATGCATTAAAAGCTTTAAACAACGTTTACTTGTGTAGATGGAAACTTGGTTCAGTTCTGTTATTATGTCTTTTTTTTTAAACTCTTCCCTCCTTTCCTCTTCTCCTTTCCATACCATCTGCTATCAAAGCTTAACTTACGAACATAATTTATTGTATTATTTATCTTCCTTGCGTGGCGACAATAATATCGGCTTCCCGGAGATCCTTTATATTTAATTCTAGTCAAACCGTATTCATTTAACTATACGAACACATGTTGCTTCTATAGATTTTAGTTACGCCCACTAAAAAAAAAAAATTAAAAAAACAACTGAAAAATCTATAAATGAAAAACGGTTATCTAGAAATAACAGTTCGGTTTTGATGCTTTTGCTCGACTAGGAACGCATCGCTCCTTCATCCTTTTTCTTTTAAAAAAGTTACGCCGAAGTAAGTAAGTTTGGAATTCGTTTGTCTTATCGTTCATACAAAGGTTCTAACGCTAGGGCGAGGTTTTGCATTAGAATTCAATACCTGCGGCCCTCTGTTTTGAATTCTAATGCAAAACCGAGCCCGTGCGTTTGAACTGGTGTGAAATATCAACTAAGCCCTAAATCCATTGTTTCGATGCAAAACACGCAATACTAAATTATATTGAATTCAGAGAGGTAGATTACTGTTGCTTTGTTCTTTTGGAAATAGAATGCTTACAATATATCCGTGTAATTAAAAACCTATCCCGGGTTTATAATTCAGCCTTGTGCTCTCCTGTTGATATCAATTCCGCCCCCAGCTTTAAGAATCTGGGTTTTCATGAGAATTTAAGAACCTACATCAAACAACGTCTTTAGAGTGTGGTTGATTTTTTAACTAATCAAAGTAACGTACATCGTCTTCTCCATCCGATCATCATTGTTTTCGCCTTCGTTGTTATTTCTAACGGCATTTCTTTGTTTATTTTATTTTTTAATTTTCCAGTAACGATGGCTGCCCTTTCCAATTCTTTATTCGTCTTGGTGTTCGTTCTTCCATTATCTGACCTTTCGATGACTCTCCGTGAGCCTAAGTGTCCTCTTATTTGCCAAGAGCTAGCCAAGAACTGTGAAAAGAAATGTCTGGGTATCAGCAGAAATACCTGCAAAAACTGCTCCTCCTGCGCATCGGCTATCTATCGATGTATAATGATCGACTGCGGGCAAGACAAAAACAAGAACTTCAGCAAATGTACCAAAAATCAGCTTCAGATTTATACAATTGGTGGTAGTAGAGCGTATTACGAATGCGGAGGGAAGCAAGTGAAGCTTAGCAATTACAAACTGCAATGTACATAATCGGCAAATAGATCGACGACGCACCGAATTGAAAAATCCGCCATTTCTTGGCACGCCCGAAGCGCAGAGCCATACCAAAAATCGTACCAATAGAACGAGGTCGTAGTTTGACAATTTGCACTAGTTTTCCAAAAACAGAAGTAAAGGAGGAGGGAGGACCTTCCAAAAAATGTAATTATAATAAAATACGAATTATAATAGAAAGAAGTATTTAAATAAAGTATGGACGTAAGTAACTCCTATACCTTGTCCCTCGCTTATATTTTCACAACTTTGTTCAGCTTCTTAGTAATTTGGGAGAGGTGATATTTTGATCAGCAGAAAACCTGACATTTTCGTGAATACTAATAAGTAGGTTTACTCTTTGAATTGGACTAAATTTCGTCACAAGTTTCCAGCAGCAGTGACACAAATGAAACGCTTAAAAATTTGGAGCATTAATCTCAGTTAAATAAATAATGTTGAAAGTAGATAGTGGGCTTGTCGTTTTTCTGCCCTGTCTACTTAAGGCCCTGGCTAAACGAGGTAAATGTTTCCTAAGGCGGCAAAACTGTCAGGAAACATCGGCAAACAACAATGTTTCCATGCATCTTGGAAACATGAAGCAAACATTTTTTTTGCGTCTTGGAAGCAAAATTTGTTGCACGCAGCAAGGTAACCGTTTCGCATGTGGCTAAACTGGGAAAGAATGTTTCACTCTCACTCACTACCACTAATGCCATTGTTCAATACCCCTTAGCACGTCGGAATGCAGCTCAATTTGGGGAAGAGGGAGGGGGGGGGAGCAAAACAATAGGTTTCAATTCTCAAATAGAGTGGTTTTCAAAACCCCTTGAAACAAAGTGCTAAGAACTAAGGTGTAATAAATTGTAATAAACCAAAAACACAAGAAAATCAAGAGAAAATGCGGACAATAAAGTGTATTAAAGTGTAATAACGCTAAAGTGTATTTCATGGGTTTTTGAAAACCACTCTACAATTAACTCGTTCATGAATTTAATGTGTTAAGAAAATTTTTCAATAGTCTCTAGCTTTATTAAACACATACTCATTTATTCATAGCATGATAAATAGAGACCTTTGGTTATAGTCATTTTATTTCAGCCAGGATCCGTTTTACATTTTTTCTAAGTTTACATTGCTTTTAAATGATTTGCTCTCTTATGATGTCTTTCCTTCGCTAGCCGGGTGTCAACAATGGGGGGTTTTTAGCACAATTTAGCACACATTTAGAAGCTACTTTGCGCGCATTCTCCGTTGTCTTATTCCTTTTTGCGTCGCATTTTCTAGCACAATCACTGAGCGCTTGTAAAGAACTATGTGAACACCTTAAAAGACAATCGAGAGAATACGGGTCAATAGCATCCGCGATTGCTGTTTTCACCCTGTTTACGCACCCCACAAAACAACTCCAATCTTCTAACTCAGAAAAGGCTTGTGGCAAAATAGAGGCGACCACCAAGCAAAGAGTCCAACAGACATTCAATGTACGAGTCTTCATGGCTGAAACCCAAAAAAAACGACGCAAAATTTATATGAGGTAATTAAATATTATGTTAAAAAGCAAAAGTTCTAAAAGTTTCTAAATTAGGCGTGTAGAGACGCATTTGGTCGGTAGCAAAAACCTCCCTGTATAGACGATTTGTTCATGCTTTGAACATACCTTTCCTCTGGCTTGATAGAGTTCTTCTGGACCAATTTCTTGTGTTGTCGTTTTCAGTTCACCAACAGCGTATTATGAACAGAATATTCTACGACCCAATATGTTTACATATCATATGGTTTATTTAATATCTTAGTAGTATGAAGTAATACATGCGTGTTTGTTCAAGGGTTGGTTTCAAGATGTTATAGAATCATCAATGTAGCCAGTGCTGAGTGTTTTTGAGGGTACCTGTTCTCATTACAAGATTCACATATTTTGCATTGCGAAGTGTTGCGCTACCATGGTCTAACAAATCACTGACTTTTCTAGTCAATAAGATATCTTTTCTTTGAAAAAAAATAGTACGCTATCAGGCATAACATATACAGTCAATGTCATTAACGTTGTCCACCGAAAAAAGACATTTACACATTCACACATTTACACATCCATAAGTGATCTGTCATCAATGTTGAGTTCTGATTGTTCTGAGCTACTGCTAGCCCTGACTGTAAGTTTGGCTTTCAAAACCGAAACATAAAAAATAATGATATAAACTTTAGTTCAAAACTTGTTTGCATCTAGTTGGCTAGTTGGATTTGACTAAAACAATAACTCCTCGAATGGGCCATGAGTCAATAGCTGGAGAGGACTAATCGCTAAGCAGTAGACACTGCTATCCAGATGATCTCGCACACGCACTTCCGGTTACTATTAACCAATCAGAAGCAATTTTGTTGAATCTTTAAAATACGTCCTGAAATATAACTTTACATTGTAAAATTATCCGTTACATGTACCAGAAAAGCTTCCTCTTGTTCTTTCAGCAGTTAAAATAGATAAAAATAAAGCATAAATGCAATTAAAGTAATATCAGCGAAATCGGTGTTGTCTTGAATTGTCACTAGCCGCCATGTTGATTACCACGAGATACGAAATGAGCTATGGGTGGTAGCTATGATTTCATGGTTAGAATTACTTTTGTATCGAGTCCCTCGTAACTAAACCGTCCCTTTTCTACGAGCGTAGCACTGATCTTCGTTCTGTGATGAATTTGGAATTAAGACCCAGTTCACGTCACACGTATCCGGAATTTTTTGTATCCGCAAATTTATTTTTACGAATACGGGGTTGCTTCCACACATGTCCTCAAATTTTACAAAAACGGATACGTGTGGACGGTGAAAACTGACGATTCGAATACGCTGCGTGTGGACGCTAACATTTTCGTATCCGCAAAAAAAAAATTGCGGATACAAACATTTCCGAGATACGTGTGGACGGGACCTAAGGGATTGATTTTATTTATACTCCGACGAAGGACTAACGTCCGAAACGTCAGTTTTCTAATTTCACTACGGTGTAAAACTTATCAATCTACGATAACTGTTTCATTAGAAACACCGACGCAGTCCACGCTAGTTTCACTAGCCATCATCTACGATTTTATTTATAATTTAGGCTGATCTAGTCCTCATGCAACTTTTAAAAACAGAAGAATTAGCAAAACACCCTGTTTAAAACAGCCACTTTATTTCAGCTTAAGTCCATTTTGAACTTTTACACCTTTTGCTTGACTAATTTCCTAGCAATTGTTTTTTCTCCTCTATTATGTTTGGCCACATTTCGCTCGACATTTAGAGAAATCACTAAACACCAGCTTGAATGCCCTGTTCCTGATTCCATCGCAGCCATTAAAACACGCCTTAATGACATCATAGGTGTAAATTTGGATGCGTGTAGGAAATTGTGAGTTAGTTTCGGAATGCATTAATGGACATTTCTTAACACAATTAATACTTTTACGAATCACCGCTTTGACTTCTCTCGACTTCGTAAGCCTGCATCGATTAGGGCACGAATATGTGAGCGGTCTCTGAGAAAAGGCTTGTGGCAAAATAGAGGTGACCACCAAGCAAAGGGTCCAACAGACAATCAATGTACGAGTCTTCATGGCTGAAACCTAGAAGAACGACGTAAAATTTACCTGTTGAATATTACGTCAGTTTAGTGTAATGTTAGACTTGAATGCAGAGCGGTGCTCAAGCGGTGATTATGAGGTCTTCCCCCTCACCCACCCCCCCCCCCCCCCCCCCTGTCTCGGCAATATTCAGTCTTGCTAGTGGTGTCCTAACCTACGTCAGCCCAAAAGTTGTTTCAGGGTTCTACCTGTGAGTTAGCTGCCCTGACTTAGATCAGCCCAGAGGTTGTTTCAGGGTTCAATCTGTGAGTTAGCCATGCCCTGACTTAGATCAGCCCAGAGGTTGTTTCAGGGTTCAATCTGTGAGTTAGCCATGCCCTGACTTAGATCAGCCCAGAGGTTGTTTCAGGGTTCTACCTGTGAGTTAGCCATGCCCTGACTTAGATCAGCCCAGAGGTTGTTTCAGGGTTCAATCTGTGAGTTAGCCATGCCCTGACTTAGATCAGCCCAGAGGTTGTTTCAGGGTTCTACCTGTGAGTTAGCCATGCCCTGACTTAGATCAGCCCAGAGGTTGTTTCAGGGTTCTACCTGTGAGTTAGCCAAGCCCTGACTTAGATCAGCCCAGAGGTTGTTTCATGGTTCTATCTGTGAGTTAGCCGTGCCCTGACTTAGATCATCCCAGAGGTTGTTTCAAGGTTCTTTCTGTGAGTTAGCCATGCCCTGACTTAGATCAGCCCAGAGGTTGTTTCAGGGTTCTATCTGTGAGTTAGCCATAGCCAAGCCCTGACTTAGATCAGCCCAGAGGTTGTTCCAGGGTTCAATCTGTGAGTTAGCCAAGCCCTGACTTAGATCAGCCCAGAGGTTGTTTCAGGGTGATATCTGTGAGTTAGCCGTGCCCTGACTAAGATCAACCCAAAGGTTGTTTCAGGGTTCGACCAAAGTTTGACTATTGTTGCTTGTTAAACAAACTTGATGTAATTGTCAGACATACCTTTCCTCGATACAGTTCTCTGAGATGGATAGAATACTGAATCACTTTATTCTTTAGCCGCGTCCAGTTTACTGCCAACCACTGAAAATTAGCTAGAAACTATTCTACTAGCTGATAAGTCTACATACCTAATAATTTATTAAATATGAGGTACTATGAGGTAATGCATAGCATGCGTGAGTGTTCAAGGGTTGGTTTCAAGATGTTATAGAATCATCAATGTAGCCAGTGCTGAGTGCTTTTGAGGGTACCTGTTCTCATTACAAGATTCATATAATTTACATAACAGTTTCATCACGCGCTGCCATTTTCAACCAAATCAACTTTAGTACACGTTATGCTTACAAATAAGAGATCTTTCCTTGTATAACTTCTGATTTATGCATACTGTATACACATGAAATAAATAAGTGAAAAATAAGCACGCCAATGAAAAACACAACAACCCTAGAAAAAATCTGAGAACTTCGGATTTATATATTCGGGTTTTTCTACGAATAGTAACTTTTCTATAGGTTAATTACTTTTCTATGTAAGTTAATGCGAGGCCTTTCCTTGCATAACTTTACAACTGAGTTCGGAGTTTTCTACGAATTGTAAGCGGAGGCCAGGACGTCTTTCTGTGTAAAGCAAACTTGCCGCAATCTTGTTGACTAACATGTGTAGGAAAATGTGTGTAATATTCGTATTTCAATGCAATCTTGAATGTTTCGGCGTTTTTTCTCATTGGTGTATCAAAGGCGAGGGTCACAAAAACCGCTTCGGCCCTCGTTTTTAACTCGTGGATACGTGCAACACATAGAATCGAACTATTGTGAGACTTCTGAATTTGCAACTCGATAATTAAACGTCCTCTTCTTCTTCTTCTTCTTCTCTATTTCTCTATTTCTCTTAAGATTCACTTTCGCCCGGCACTACAACTTACCTATATTATCCACATACTCTCATCTTATATTGAATTCAGAGAGATAGATTAGTGTTGCTTTGGAAATAGAGTACAACATATCCATGTTTGCACTCTATCGTTCCGATAGAAATAAAAATAGTACTGTTTTCATACCTTGCGTTCTCTCGGGCAAGTATACGGAAAAGTAATTAAAAACCTATCCCGGGTTTATAACTCAGCCCCGCTCTCCCCTGTTGATATCAATTCCGCCGCCGGATTTAAGAATCTGGGTTTTCAGAAGAATTTAAGAACCTAAATTAAACAATGGATTTAGGGTGTGGTTGATTTATAATTTTCTTTCTCATAACACCACGACACAGCTGAGAATGAGCATTAGTTAGGTACTAAGAGGAACTTAAAATAGATTCGTTGTTTAAAGTAGCCTTTTAAAGTTGGAGTGAACCTACTACTTTTGTGAAAAATAAACAATTAGAATGGTAATAAGAAAAAATTGTATCCTTTAATTGAGTTTTTAAAGTAATAAATTAAAATATAAATATAAACTATTTTAATATCAACCAAGTTATGATAACAAAAATTGACTGCGGTGCTGAGCTGCTACCCACAGGGAGCCCAATTTATTAAGAAGTAAAAGATGAAAATAAAATACCCCTCATACAAGGAAGGAAAGTCGAGTGTGTTGTGTTTAGGAATATTGCGCCAGGACTTTCCTCCCTTATAGGAGTATGTGATATTACACGGTGAACTTTTGAAGTTTTGACATTCATCTTTGAATGAAGTAGTGCGGACTACTATACTGAGGTGAAATTTTTGCAAAGATAACAAAACTCGAAAGGACAACAAAATAAGCTTATTTTCTGTTAAATATTTTATACATCGACAGAAGCGTTCTTTTGAAGCGTGCGAAGGAGTACGAAGCCGCGAGGTTTGCGAAGAAGTATCAAACACTCAAAATTGAATTCATAAAAATTAATAAAATTTCAAGTATTCGGAATAGCTCCCTCTTACAGAATTTTTTCTTTTTTTGTAAAAAAGAAGATTACGATACAAAGTTTAAATATTCCGGTTTAAAAAAAAATCACCATTTGGTTCCACAGGCAGCCCAAGCACCTCAATACAGTGCTTATAACAGCTTTGAATGTGAGCGATTAACGGTCAAAAGAACATTTTGATGGCATACCAAGGGTTCTGATGTTGTCATAGCAACGTCTTATGTCATTATTCATGTTCATTGTGATGTTTGGTTTATGGTCTTCGGCTTTACGGGTTTACTTGCTGTATTATAGCCATTATGTATTTTTTTTAGTTCTTAATGTGAAGGCACAAAACACTTTCCAGCCTCCTTAAACAAACGTATCTATCACGTGAACAAACTATGGTACGTGGTCACGTGCAATGTGACCTATAACCGCTGATCCATAAACAAAATGGTGGCCGAACAAAACATTCGATTACATATTTGGCTTTAAGAAAAATTAAAATAATGGTTACGTTTTCTTCCGATTTCTAAGAATTTGACAGAATTAAATTTCAAGATGCCTGAACACGTTAAACACATTGAATGGCATGATCTCGACAAACGGAAGTTTTACTTTTTTGGACCTACTTTGTTTCTTGGTATTCGGACGGTTTTGTATCCAGCAAATTTAGTGAAAACTCGACTTCAAGTTCAGCGAAATAATGCACTTTATAATGGCTCTATGGACGCGTTTGTTAAAGTAGCCCGTACTGAAGGAATTCGAGGTCTTTATAAAGGGTTTACGGTGAGCTGTTTCGGTCTTTTCGCAGGACAATGTTACATAACGACTTATGAACTAGTTCGAGCAAGAACTTCGGAATACAGCACCGTCATTCGAGGATTTTTAGCCGGTGGTTTTGCTTCTGTTATCGGCCAGACAATAACTGTACCCGTCGATGTAGTGTCTCAAAAACTCATGATACAAGGACAAGGAAATCATACTGTAAAACTGAAAAATTCCAAGACAATCGTGAAAGAAATTATTTTAAGTCGTGGCCCTATTGGCTTGTACAAGGGGTACTTAGCTTCTCTTATGACATATGCTCCCACCAGTGCCATATGGTGGGCTTCCTATGGTGTTTATACTGGGCTTATAGGCAGTATAGTGCCGGCTGGTACATATCATGTACTTGTTTTAGCCCCGTCAGGGATAATGGCTGGTGTCACTGCTGCCTGCATGACAAATCCTTTGGATATTGTTCGAACAAGATTACAGGTAAAGATACATTATGTTGTGGGTTGAGTCATCAAACTCCGTATAATGGATATATTATGGGATCAGAATTGTTTGTAAGACAACATTCAAAGCTTATTAATACCCTAAAATAACCCCTGGACTGATGTAAATCAGGGCACTGCTAACTCACAGATTGAACCCTGAAACAACCTCTGGGCTGACCTATTTCCGGCCATGGCTAACTCACAGATTAAACCCTGTAACAACCTCTGGACTGATCTAAGTCAGTGCATGGCTAACTCATAGATTGAACCCTGAAACAACCTCTTGGCTGATCTAAGTCAGGGCAAGGCTAACTCACAGATCAAACAATCTCTGGTCTGATCTAAGTCAATGCATAGATAACTCACAGATTGATCCCTGAAACAACCTTTGGGCTGATCTAACTCAAGGCATAGCCAATGGTTATCTTCTATTTTATTTACCAGGTCGAAGAAGGGAACTCCATGCTACTAACATTCAAATCATTGATTCAAGAGGAAGGGTTAGCAGCCTTGGCTAAAGGACTGTCGGCAAGAGTCTTATCCATGGCACCATCAAGCTTTATGGTAGTTTTAGCTTATGAAACAGTTAAGAGGTTAAGTCTGAAGGAAGAAGAAAAGAATGCCTTAGTGGAAGAGGAGTTATATTTAGAATGCACTTGTTAATTTTCACTCGGGAGGAGTCAGAAAGTTGGGTTTTGAAATGCCTTGGGGGAAGGAAGAGTGAAGGAATGAAAGGAAAGAAAGAAAAGAGTAAAACAATTTTTAAAACAGTCTCCTTGACATAATAACAATCTTTGATTGAATAGGACATTTTCATGGTGTTGTTATTTACTACCTCTATCAAAATGCTTGTAATTTTTCTCTTTTTTTCTTCTTTCAAATTTGTATTCCCTCATGAGAATAGTGGACAATTGGTGTCAGTTAATTGAACAAAATTCAGTGTTCAAGGGATTCTGGTAGTGGTAGTAAATTATGCTATAATGCAAGTGTCCTATTGGCCATGTTAGAATTGGGCAAGGGACTCGGAAGAGCCCTGAATTTAATTGCTTGATTCTGAAAGGGGCACTTGGATGAAAATGGATACAAAATTGGAAATGACTTTAAACTTAATCAAACGTATCTATATGGCCCCAATCGTAGCCAAACAACATATTTTCTTCACAGTAAAATGTCTCAGTTAAGAATTATCAATTTTATTTTGTATATGAATTGTGAATAAATGACGTCATTTACTCAACCGTATTGTTCTTTTGCCTTTTAACTCAAAATTCCAGGCGAAAATTTTCACTAATCTGGATTACATAATCATAATTGAGTCATATTAATCCTCAAATACTTCATTTATTTGGACTTAGAAAAATTGGGGCGTTTCACTCAAGTGCCCCTTCAAGTGTTTCATGATATTATGTTCAAGTTTAGTTGTATGGTATTCACATTCATGATAGTCTAAGCTTATGACACAGTATACAGGCAGAATATGTAAAGAAAGAAGACAATGCATTAGTTTAAAGGAGTGATATTTAGATTGTACATTTTTATTTTGATGGGGGAGGAGTAGGAAAAGTACAAATTTGAACTACTTGGGGGGAGGGGTAAGGAAGGGAGGAAACAAGGACAGGAAGAGAGATTATACCGCAAACTTCTTATCCTTGGGCATAATGTTTTACAATAATTGCAGATCACCTGCTATTCTCTTGAATTGTTTCTTTGAGCAGTATCCATATTCATGTGTCATCTCTGGCCCAACAGTAAGGAAATTGTATATAGTCTGAAATGGGGAAAAGAATGGTGCCCAAGCTCAAAAATTCTTATGAGATTGAAATTCTTTTGTTTTGATCTCCAAATTGAAATGCCTTCATGTCACATGCAAGGGGTGTATTTTGCAGATATTCTGGTTACAAATATCTAAATACCCTTCAAGCATGTAAAAAAAGCAGCTCAATTTGGAGAAGGACATAACAATAGGTTTTAAAATTCTTACAAGATTGGTATTCTTTTGTTTTCACCACCAAATTGAGCTGTCTTTATGTCGCATGCAAGAGGTATATTGCAGTAAATAATTTTTTAAAATTTTTAACTAAACAGAATATCATAATGCAATTAGTGTACTTTATAATATTTATAAGATTGAAATAAATTGTTGTGGCTGTGAGGAATCTTGTGATATACATGTCTTCCTTTAGTCTCCTATGCACGAGAGCCCTATTAGTGTCGTCACGCAACATTCACTACTTAATTGTTTGATAACACTAATAAGACTAGTTCTTTTTATGATTGTAGTACCATTGCATTTCAATAGATGCCATACATTTGAACGGAATATGTTTCCCCGATTTCGGTCATTCCTTCCCTGCTAAATTTGTATACACCAAGAAAAAGATTGACGTTGGGACCATCTTTTTAGGCTTTTATATTATTTTTCTTTCAAATTTATTTTTTATCCAAATACAAATGTATTTTTTTCTTCTTTTGCTGACATTCATTGTCTCTTTATCATTCACAACAAATGGTATTCCATTGGGAATATCAATCCTAACTCCCAAGCCATCTCTCAGATCAAACTATATATGCCCCCTTGACACTAGCCTGTGTTCAGCATGTATAATTTCTCTTGAAATATTATCTTGAAAGAAATTATACTGGCTGAACGCAGCCTAGTTTAACCAGGATCTGCGGTTGAATAACCAAAGAGGTAAAAAGAAATCTACAAAAAAAAGCTCGTAGGTTTAAGAAATTTTTTTATTTGTTTTTCGAGCAGAGCAGAGCTGCTTGAAAAACTCAACCAGGATCTGTGGTTGAATAACCAAAGCTACAATAGCATAAGAGGTAAAAAGAACTCTACAAAAAAAAACTCGTAGATATAAGAAACGTTTTGATTTATGCGAAAAACTCAACCTATTCGAGGTGCATTCGAGGTAATTCGAGGTAATTCCGGTGACTTCCGGTTGGTTTGTATTTTCTTTCGGAGAGTCATCGGTAATCCAAATTTTATTCGTAGAAGGCTCGGAAGGCGCGTGGCACTTCGTGACACAACTCGATGGAGACTCGATGGATAGGTTCACTAAACGAACGGACTTACTGTAAGTCTGATTGTTTTGGCGTAAATTACTTTTATTACCCTTCTGTTACAGCCAAATGAGCAATGGAACGATGAAAAAGGTATGATAGCTTTTGTTCATCCAATTTTTGTATCTTTTATTGAGTATGTTTGCGTTTCTGGTTGATATTTTGAAACGAAACTTCGAGGCCTCAGGGAGCCCAATCCAGAAAAATATCAGGATATTATATAATGGCTTTATACTTTCTACCCTGGGTTTCAAAGGAATTTTTTCCAGGGTATATATTTTCATTGAATATAAAGAATGTATCCTTTTATTGCTCAGGTTTCCTGCTTTAAATAAAGTTAAAGCTATTTTTTCTGTGCGTTTTTCAAGCAAGTGTTGAGCTTATTTATTTATATGTATAACAATTAATATTGCCTATTTGGACGTGTAAATCTTCGTGTAAATCTTCTTGAGGCGGAATTGAATCAAAAAGTCTTTAATATAGATAGGACTTTTGGATCATGCGTTTAAAAGAATATATATAGCATGATAAACAGCAATGTTGAGGAAATAATATAAATAATATGTGGATTCATAACTAGCTAAAAACTAGTGTGAGCTGCGTCGGTGTTTCTAATGAAACAGCAATGATGGAAAGGTAAATTATACACCGTGAAAAGATGAAAAAACCTACTGACGTTTCGGACCTTCGTCGGAAGAGCATCCTGAAACAACGTCAGTAAGTTTTTTCATCTTTTCACGGTGTATAATTTACCTTTTTATCATTACTAAATAATATGTGTAAATTTAAGCATTCAGCTTCCAGATTATCTAGAATTCTTGTTGATGTTTTTAATTCTCTTATTTATTGTTATTTATGCTGTACTTCTGGTTGCTGTTTTGAAGCTATAATGTAATCATCTTCTTATATAGTCTGATATTGGACAATAATATGGCAGCCATCTTGCCAGGGAGTAGAACAAAACAAAGATGACAGAAAGTATAGAGAGTTTTGTGTTTTCTGTCTTTCTCTTATGGATAAAAGTGACCGATATCCCATCTTAATTCATCTTTTGTTGTGTTCTCTTGTGGTGAGCTATTAATATCAATCAACATCATTACTGTAAGTTATAGTGCTTTGTGAATGAGGTTATTCCGGAATAACCTTGTTTCCAAGCACAGTATAACTTATCTATTTCTATATCTTTATGTATTTCATAAGTGCTATGCGTGTAATTAAGCTTTTATTTGCCCCCTGGATGACCCATAATGTCTAGCAATATAACATGGCCACCATATCGTAGAAGTGTATAGTCCATTGCTTTTGCTGTTGACTAAGTAGTAGAGTACAGTTTTCTGGTTTTTTTTATAGTTTTCTATTTTCACTACGGTGTAAAACTTATAAATCTACGATAACTTGTTTCAGTAGAGTACACAGTTATGTGTAATGTATTACTTCGACGAAAGTGCCCATCTAGAACTGCAAGGCATTATGGATTGTTAAGGAGGCAAAACAAAACAAAGATGGCAACCAATGAAACTAAAACATGAAACAGACCCTTTCACGATTTCCGAAGCCTTATTGCTTGGGGGCCACATTGAACAGAGGATTCTCCATCTACAGAAATATAACAACAATATAACGTATCTCTTTCCCCGTCACTTCTTAGTAAACTTGCCCCCCAAGCAATATGGCATCGGAAATCGTGAAAGGGACGTCTATTGCTTATTTGCTTTGAGGTAGCTGGTTTAATATTCAAAAGATAGTATACACTATTCAGACTGGTTAATAATATTAAGTCGCTATTAAGTCGCTATGGCAACACAGCCAAAACGATGTCAAAACAATTATTTTCTATCCTTTCATACTTAAAAAGCATAAAAAAAATTTTTAAAGCCGTAAGAACTAACTTTTTCATGCATTTCAGTTTTGTGATGGACTGAAAAATCAGCCGCCAAATAGACATGCAAAGATGAACGGCGTCACTTCGCATTTTTTACTGAAATGTTGTTAAGTGAACTATAAACAAAATTAGCACGATCTTCTCCTACAATTTGGAATTAATAGACACTCGTAATGTTTTGAAAGTTCTTTAATTGCACTTGCCTTTCCTATACAAATTGTTATCTGTAGAGTCCCAATTTAATTTCTCAATTTTGTGGAGTATATTATAAACAATTATAAAAATTACACAATCTTCTTTTACAGTTCAAAATTTATAGATACTCATGATGTTTTGAAAGTTCTCAAATTGGACTCATGGCTTAGGCTCTTACGATTTTGAAGACTATTAAAACATCATTCGTACCTATAAATTCTGAATTGTATTCAAGATTGTTCAATTTCCTATACTAATTTAACAAGGATTGCTTATGTAATGGTCAATTTAGCAAGAATGTTTTTTCATTTTGGTTGAAGAAGCATACTTTTCCAGGTAACCGGCCACGACGCCCCCTTGTCATGACGCCCCCAGTCATGACGCCCCCATGTACGCCCCCATGTAATTTCTTTTCCAGATCAAGTAGTCTAGATAAACCATTCTCAAGGTTCACAAGTTTAATGTGGGTGAATCTACCTGTATCTTATAGGTTGGGCAGACATCATCTTCAAGCAAAAAGAACGACAAGTCAGATTTTTCTGTTGAAGCAAAATTTCTCCCAAACCCTACCTCCAAAACTCCCATTTCTGTTCTCTCTCCGCATGTCCCAGAATTTATCCCAAAGAAAGCATTGAAGAAAGAAAGTCCATCCATTCAAAAATCTGATAAATATTTAGAAGAAAAGTCCTCGCAAGAAAAGCCTCTTAGTAATGTTCAGGCAGTGGAAGGGTTGTCAGAGAAACCTGTTGTCAGTGTTGAGCCCAGCAGCCGAGGATGGTGGGATGAAGCACCGTTAAAGGTATGAGTTATTTGTATATATGCTTTATAGACCACAAATTCCTGCCATCCCTTGGAAATTTCAATCCACCACTAATGCTAGCATAAGGGAAGGTATACATCTACATCTGTTGATAATTTAAGTAACTACTGCTAGATCGCTCTTACAAAGGACTAACGTCCGAAATGTCAGTTTCACAAAGCTTTTTACTGTGATTCAATAGCCCATTTGCATAATGGCGTCGTTTTACTACCACTATCAAAATGCTTCGTGAATTTTCTTTCTTATTCAAATTTGTAGTTCCTCATGGGGATAGTGAGACAATTGGTGCTAATTAACAGAACAAAAAACAGTGTGCAATGGAGTCTGGTAGTGGTAGTAAATGACGCCATAACGCAAATGGCCTATTCATCTACGAGTTCCTACTGGTTTACTAGTTATCACCACTCATACAGCTAGATCATGATATAATTATAACATTATTCCCCAGTCACAGTTCCCTGCGCCATCTTGAAAGGTAATCATGCCATGAATCAAGAACAGCGGTGACCCTGTAATGATAAAGAACTTTTTTAGCACCTGGGCAATTATTCAAATTCCTCTTACATTTTTTTGTCAATGCCGTCCTTGCTTCAATGCTCAAGCATGGCTACCTTTTTCAATGGCACAGGGATCGAGCTGTGAATGGGGCTATTTATTCAAGTTAGAATTGAAATGTCTTTTTCGTCCCGTGTATAGATAAAAATTGATGTAACCACCTCTAGAAAAGCACCCAAACCACTCCACGCAATGCAAGGACTATTAGGAAGAAGCTCCAGACATCCAAGAGAGCACAGAACAGAAGTTGCTTGGAGAACAAAACGATTTAGTGAGGAAATGGATTCAAACTGGAGGTTGCGTCAATCAGAAAGTGATAAAGAAAGTCCTAAAAATAATGAACTAACACTTGCAAGGGATAAAAAGGACATTCACTTCAGGGATGTTCAACAAAAAAAGGAACATTCTTTGTCTAGTTCAGTTGAAGGTACAAAGTTTAGGAATGAACAGTACTGTTTCAACGGAAAAATATGCATGATGGATCTGCTCACAAACATTAACATTTATGTGTCAAAACATATAATTTGTTACTGTACTACATTCCTTAGCAGTGGTTTGATAAAACATTGAATGTAGAGGTAGTGCGTAACTGAAAAGGGTTGTCAGTAGCCCATTTTTGAAATATGCTTCGCTTACAAGTCATGCACAAAGATCTCAGTGCAAGGGTTTGTGCAAAATGCTCAGTGATTCAAAAAATGAGAAAATAATAAATTGAATTTTACATGTAGCTTTGTACTAAAACCTTTGTGCCTGACAGACAAAGCATACACTTATTTCAATAAAAGTTAGTCACCTGAAAAGCTACAAAGCTGAGACCGACAAGGATTATGGGTAGAAACATTTTACATGTTCAACCGCTTTATAACTGTTCATGGACTTGCGAATCTTTTACCGGTTACAGTCTCACCTCTTCTGAGCATCATCGAGCTACAGTTTGTATTAAAAACGTTTTGTTTCTTTATGCTTCTTTTTTGATATGAAAAGTTTCCCATGATGCTCATTGGTCTCAGCTTTCTAGGTTTTTGGTGACTACCGTTATTGATATAATAAATCATATAATAATCAAATAATAATAAAGTTGGCTATTCAAAAGGTGCTAGAACAACTATAAGCCTTAACAATTGATTTGTTTTTAAATTTTAATTCATAGATGATGGACAGCAAAAAATTGGAAGGATAGGGGCAAGTGGAGGAAGAGGTAGAGGAAGGACGGCATGGATGAACAACACTCCAAGCCAGAATAACAGCATACAAAGTGTTGAACCAAAAAATCGTAAAGTCTCAGATCAAGATAATGTTAAAAAAATTGGACGTGGGCATGGTTTTCAAAGCAATAATTTGGTCCATGCTGGAAGTACTGTTCCTAAAAAGACTTCAAATTCAGGTGAAATTTCGACCAGTAATAAACATAGTAACCTAGATTTAATGGGAAATGAAAAGGAAATAGATGGGAGTTCAAAAGCAGAAGATGATGGATGGATTGTAGTTGGAAATAAAAAGAAAATAATGGAGGAACAGAAGGGTTCTGGAAAAGAAACAGATGAAACTGGCAATCAATTCAGTGCAAAGTTTAAAAAATTGAATAAAAGGGATGATAAGATGATAGTGATAAATTCTCAACAAAAAATGGAAAAATGGAAAAGGAGAAGAGACGAGAGGAAAGAAAGAAGAGTGGACAATAATGAACAGAAAAGAAAGACTTCTGAAGATAAAGAAATTACTTCAGAAAATATAATTGCACCGAACGATTTTGACAGACAAAGAAAACATTATGAAGGAAAGAGCAAAGCTGTCCTGAGTAGTGTAGGTATTAAATCTGAAGGTATAACTAACAAGACTACTCAAGAGAAAGAGCCAAAAAAAGTAGAAATTGTAAAGATAATAAAAACTGAACAAAATAAAAAAGAAATGAAAATCTTGCTGAAAAAGAACAAAGAGAGAAAATTGCCCCATGAGGAGGAAGCAGTTTGCAAAGATCCTGGATTTGAACTTCATGAAGGTGATGATGAATTCCCTGACTTACAAGCATCAAGTAAAGCATCGAGTACTTCTCTAGCCAGTGATTGGTTGTCAGGTGGGAGTAGAATGCCGATTATATCTTACAGTGCTGTATTGAAGGCAATGCCAAAGCCCAAGGTAGGTTGGATACAAGTTTTTGACCTTGAGGTCTTGTCATGTTGGATGAATAGGTTCCCTCCCTTCCTTCCTCATCCACTCTTTCCCTTCCTGACCTCTCACTTGTTCTCTGTACGAAGCATTTATTTTCTTTAGCCTTTTCCTCCCGATCATTTTGCTCACCTCCCTGCTTGCCTCTGCCTTCCCTTTCCCCTTTCCCTCCCTCCTCATTTCCTATTTTCCTTCCTGCCTCATCATTCTTTCTTATCTTATAGCATTCACTTTCTAGTGGCTGCCTCTCCTTTCTGGTCCCCTCCTTCCTTCCCAAACTACTTCTCTCATTCCTTAATGGCCTCACTCCCCCTTTTTCCTGCATGCCCTTCCCTCCTTCCTGACATCACTTTTCTGCCTGTCTCCCTACCTCCCTCCTTATTTACCTTCCTTTCCCTCCCCCTGCTACTATCTTATGCTAGGCGGATCCAGGATTTTGTTCAGGGAGGGGTGCTTCGCACAAAGTTAACGCAGGGAGGGAGGGGGGCTGTGCACCCCTTAGAATTAAAAAAGAAAAACTGGAATTGGTTACTTCAAAGTAGGGGTACAGTGTACAGGTACACAAGTATGCAGTGTACTTTTCTGCCTCTTTTCATGCATTGCTTCTTCCCTCCTTTCCTGTCTCCCTTTCTGCCCTACTTCCTCAACCCCTTATCGCCACCTGCATACATACCTCCCTCCTTACTTGACTTCCTATCTTGTGGTTCCTTTTTGCCTCCTTATTCCTTACATGGCCCCCTTCTTCCCTCCCTCCTATCCTGTGTATTTTCTTTTCCCTTTGCCTTCCTTCCTTCCTATTTCCCTGTCTACTCTTTGTACTCATTCTATCAATTTACCTAATACCTAACTATTCTCTATGATAGACCCAACCATCAAGAAACTTACCCAATGAAAAGGGTTCCAGTACAACACCAGATAAACAAGACCAGGATGAGAATGAAGGTTTGAGTAAAAAGAAGAAGAAAAAGAAGAAGAAGAAGACAAAGGACTATGATGGTAACGCTAAACAAGTACCTCAGGAACCAAAGAAAACAAAACAACCCATGCAGTTTGATCTTGGAGACTGGCTGTCAACAATAGAGGTATGTAAATCTTCTGCATTTATTATTATTATTATTTATACTAGATGTTTACAGTGCGACTACATCTTACCAAACAAGTTTTTCACAAATTATACGATCAATATAGGACAAGATAGGAAAGGCAATGTTTTCAGTTAACGGGTAAAAAATTTGCAAGGCACCAATTTGACTCTGTGTTAAATCTGCTTCTGTTATGCCTAAGCTGACTCCTTCTGTTGCCAACGACTTACGATAAAATGATTATAAAAAAAGACCGGAGTGTGCTTTGCACACTTATCAGATTACCCTCAATATATAATCTGTGGGCATTGGTTAACACAACTTATCATTGATCAGTTTCTGGTATGATGACTAAACAAAGTGAATGGAGTGTGCCTTGTACACTTATCAGATTACTCTCTATATATAATCTGTTGGCATTGGTTAACACAACTTATCATTGATCAGTTTATGATATGATGACTAAACAATGTGACTGGATTGTGCCTTGTACACTTATCAGATTACTCTCTATATATAATCTGTTGGCATTGGTTAACATAACTTATCATTGATCAGTTTATGGTATGATGACTAAACAAAGTGAATGGAGTGTGCCTTGTACACTTATCAGATTACTCTCTATATATAATCTGTTGGCATTGGTTAACATAACTTATCATCGATCGGTTTCTGGTATAAAATGATAAGAACAAGAATATATTGCCTTGAAGCATTCATTACTGAAGTGTTTTTCAGAGAGGTCCTGCAAATGCCAATAATTGCTCTCTAATGAGAAATATCTAGAGTGAATTTTGTTGAATCAACAACACAATTACGAAGACAGCATATTTATAACTACAAAGCATCTATACTATATGTAGTATATATGGCATAGTTGATATACCTCATGATATTTGTGCAGTAATCAGCTATACTATATATAGTATACACCCAATTGAAGAATCGTTGTCGGGTTCAGAAACATAGAACATAAAAGCTGAAACCGAAATGGCACATGGGAAGTACGTTAATTAGATACATACTGTGATGGGCGACCCGTGGCATCATCCACTGTTTTTAATACGCGTTTGGCATTCTAAACCGACTGCATGGATGGCGCAAATGAATAAAAAATTTCCAATGTGCCATTTCGGTCTCAGCTTTTATGTTCTATGTTTCTGAACCCGACAACGATTCTTCAATTGAGTGTATATGGCATAGGTGATATACTTCATGATATTTGTGCAGTAAAAAGCTATTTCAAAAAACGTTAAATACTGGATACTGGATAGTGCATTCCAAGACCAAAGTGCATTGTGGGTCTCGTTAATTTGAAATAAAAAGTAAATACACAGCAATCAACTCTCTACTTATAATTAGTATATTGTTTCATTAATACACTGATATATAATAAATAATAATTATTAATCCTACTTTAGACAATGTCACTATGACCCACAATGCACTTGGGTCTTGGAATGCACCATTCAGTATGCAGTAGTCAGTATTCAACCTTTTTGAAATAGCTGTATATATGAAACATAAGTGCTTAATATATGTCCGGCTACAAAACAGACAGACGTTTCCAGACATGTGTCTCTTCATCGGTATTCAAGTCCTATCGATATATAATATATAATCGATATAATACATGTATATATATTTATTCTATAATTACGAATGAATATCTATTTTTCTCTATTTCGAAAAATTGATATCTTCACACGTGAAAATAACATGTTAATTCCACGTGTGAAGATAACACCATTGTGATGGCTATTCAAAAATACACGGAAAGAATTGCCTGAAAAAGCCAAAACATACTTCATTGATAATTATATAATAAACAATATAACATAAGCGCTTGGAGATACGAATTTTATCTTCTCGAAGATAAATTTCATATCTCCGCGCACCCATGTAATATCCTCTATACATATATATGATATTTGTGGATATACATCAGAAAAAAGCATCACTGTAATGCATACTTGATCTCTTCTCTCGTCTGATCCCATCCATGAGCGGTTAAAGCCGTGTAGACTTCCATCACAAGATTTGGAAAATATTCCAAGAACACAAAGTCTTCCAATAGAAGTTTTTTTATCGGTGTTGGTCGCGAGCTTCCTGATACGTGTGCGTAAGCGTTTCGTATAAAGCGCACTAGCTCTACCATAGAAAAAGGATCATATGGTATTTTCCTTTTCAGCATCATTTCGTTGTAAATGGCTGGCATGTGTACATAACCTGGGTCATTCCAATCTCCATACTTGACTATGTTATTAAAGCTTGCTTCCAGGTCAGTCTCAATAGCAGTCAAGGGAGAGGTCATTTTAGCACGTGGGCATTCAAATTCTGGTTGATTGCCAACAGCTATAAGAAGATCCAGCTTTTTCTTTTTTGACCAGAAAAAAGGATGATCCAATGCTTTATCTGCAGCTGGTCGTTTCTTTTCATTTCCATCAAGCATTGGTTTAAGGAGATTAGCTGCTTCAGAGCACAGAGAGTCATCCCATCCTTCCATGTTACCATTCAATATGTTGACTTCAATCTCGTGTTGTAGTGCCCCTATTCGAGGGGCGAATGGATGTTTTTTCACTGACAAAATATAATGAAGAACAAGACCACAGGCAAACACATCAGATGATTTGGAATGAGCTTTTGTAGACGTTAGCACTTCTGGAGCAATCCAGCACCTTGTTCCAGCATTAGTACCATACACTGTAGTATAGTTGCAATCGATATGGCGGCTTAGACCAAAGTCAGCAATCTTCAAACAAAGTTTGGGATGCCATTTGTAGAGAATATTGGTTGGCTTGAGATCCCGATGAATGACGCTGTGATCGTGTAGGAATTTTATTCCCATGACCACATCTTGACACAGCTTGACCCCGTTGTCTACCGATATCTTATGGTCAAGGAGTCCATCGAGATTTCCCTCCATCAGTTCCAATATGGTATAAGAGAAGTTTTCATCTTCAAAGAAAAATAAATAACGGACGACTTGTTCGCAGTCTGCAAGAGCAGTGAGATTTGTTATTTCTCGTTTATCTTCTGGTCGTTGCATACGTATCTTCTCAATACGTTTGATGGCCACCTCTCTTCCATCTTTCTCGTTGATTCCTGCAAATACAGCACCAAATGAACCGCATGCCAAATGGTCTTTGTGGTACCAGTATGGCTCTAGCTGCTTACTTTCAAGATTCCTTGCCACTTTTTGCAGTTGGCGTTCGTGATTCTTGGATACCGATTTCCAGTTCTTAATTTGTATTAAAAATTTATCAAGATCTATAGGCTCCTTTAAAAGTCCTATGAGCGCAGGACACTCTGCTGCTATTTCTAAACAAGTCTTACCTGTTGTATCAGGCATTCTATAATCAGCTCCCTGGGCCCGTAGCAGTTTTGCCAACCTCCAGTGGACAGTAGTTTGGATTTCATCTACAGATAACGCCTTTGAAACTTCTACGCTATTCCTGCAGCAATAATGAAGCGGAGAATCTTCATTATCATTTCCATTCACTGGGCATTTAGTCGAACTCAAAATCATTTCTGCTGCATGTTTTTTCCAATGTGCATTAGGTAATTTGTCTTTACAAATGGTAGTCAAAAGAGAAAATAACACCAAGGGATAAGCTGTGTTTTTCTCGTCACAAGCAACATCTACGAGAGCTCTAGCAAGATTATGGCACTCTGATGTTATGAGTACGCTCAGAACAGATTCACCGTGTCTGTCAGCAGTCCATGGATTAAAGCCTTTCTTAAGGGCAGTCCTCCAGAACTGAGTGTCAGAAGCCATCAAAATATCGGGAAACAATGAACCTCGATTATAAACAGACTTGTTATTTGTCGCTGCAGCAAGGAGGGGTGTACGTCCTAATGAATCCACATCGTTAGGGTTCGCTCCAGCATCGAGCAAAAGTTCAACAGCAGTCCACGTTCTACAGAGATGTAGAGGTGTTTCCCCATTTTCATTTTTGACATGTAGAAGTGCTTTGTTTTCTCTAAAATGATCAAAAATCATTTTTGAAAGTTCATGGACGCTATAAACTTCAGTAACAGGACTCGTATAGTCTTCATCCAGTGGTAATTCGAGCTTTGCCCAGAGATGAAGTACCGTGTTTCCATCCTTATCTTGCGCATTGGGAAAAACGACTTGTCTCGTGTATGCATTTAAAAATACTTTCGCTAGCTCTAGGGCGACCTCAGAAATCTCTTTTCTCAATTCATAATTACGTTTGAAGAAGCCATGGTGGAGAAGTTTTATGGTTAAGTGTAACACAGACTCTTCACTCCCAGTTTTTGCTTCAACACTCGATCCATGTTCTACCAGGAAACGACAGACAGCTGCTTGTGTCTACAACAGCAGGCAAAGGTTCTTCCTCTCTTGAAATCTTCTCTAATGTACTGGTTAGACAATATAAAAGTGGTGTTTCGTTTTGATGATTCGTTAGGTGGAATGATACATTAAACTTCTCGAGCTGTTTGCATATTTCCATAACAGAGTCTTGTGTTACACCATAAAATGCTAGTTGAGTTGCATGGTGAAGACAGGTGTTTCCATCTGAATCTTTGGTGTTTGGGTTGGAAATTGCAATTATTTCCAGTAGCTCTAGGGCGACATCAGAAACGTCTTTTCTTGATTGACTATTACGTTTGAAAAGGGCTTTTTGGCTCCATAACAGAGTTGTTACACCATAAAATGCTAGTTGAGTTGCATGGTGAAGACAGGGGTTTCCATCTGAATCTTGGTGTTTGGGTTGGAAAATTGCAATTATTTCCAGTAGCTCTAGGGCAACATCAGAAACGTCTTTTCTTGATTGACTATTACGTTTGAAAAGGGCTTTTTGGAGAAGTTTTATGGTTAACTGCAAGACATTCTCTCCACTCCCAGTTTTTGCTTCAACACTGGATCCATGTTCTACCGGAATCGACAGACAGTTGCTTGTGTCTTGACAGCTGGCCAAGGTTCTTCCTCTCTGGACACCATCTCGATGGTCGTGCATAAACAATATAAAAGTGGCGTTTCGTCTTGGTGGTTCGTTATTTGGAACGATGCATTAAACTTCTCGAGCTGTTTGCATATTTCCATGACAGACTCTTGTGTCACACCAAGAAATGCTAGTTGAGTTGCATGGTGAAGAGCAGTGTTGCCATCTGAATCTGTGGTGTTAACGTTGGCACCCAATTTGATAAGACGTCGAATCACTTCAACTGCTGCTCCAGACTTAATCAGTTGTTTATCGTGGCTTTCTTCATGGATCATGGTGGAGATCTCACTTATGGTTTTGATTTTCCCCACAGGAAACAGGACTTGAAAAATCTTGAAGTTTGAAGCATATTCCTTTGCTAACGTCATTAGATGAGAAAGAGAACCCACGTCGATATCACAAGAACCAGGATTGAAGTACAATGTTTTACAGAATGCAACACTCACTATAGCCTCAAAAATCATGTCTATATCTACGTTTGTGCGTGCAGTCAGGAATTTGAGTCCATCTTGTATGTTTGGCGTTTTTTCTGATGGGCAGAAGATGCATTTCTCGATAAAAAATGTCAAAACACTGCAATTCTCATTGAGATGTAAAGTGGCTCCTTTGTCAAGCAAATATCTCGCAAGGGAAAGTGATTTTGTCATAGCGTAGGACAGTGGCGTTCTGCCATAACTATCTCTCACATCCACTTGAGCACCTCCATCCTCTATCAGCATGCGTGCTATGAGATAGGCTTCATCATGACTGTTTAAAAAAAACAAAGCAGTTTTCCCCTCATTGTCAGTTATGTTGACATCCGCATCAAATCGAATTAGATTTTCTACCATTTTTGCATTCTCTTTCTGAACAGCCTGAAACAAAGCAGTTTTGCCATTTTCATTGGTAGCATTGACATCAGCACCACACTCGATTAGTTTTTTTACAATTTTTGCATTTCCTTTTTTTACAGCATAAAAGAAAGCCGTTCTTCCTTCTTTGTCGTTCGCGTGTATATCAGCACCACATGCGATTAATTTATCGACCATTTTTTCATATTTTTTTCCTACGACATAAAACAAAGCAGTTTTGCCATCTTTATCTGTAGCATCGACATCAGCACCAAATTCGAGTAATTTTTCGACGGTTTTTTCATTTTCTTTCTCTACGGCATAAAATAAAGCAGTTCTGCCTTTATTGTCAGTTGTATTGATATCAGCACCACACTCGATTAATTTTTCCAGCAACTTTTCTTTTTTATTTCCTACAGTGCAAAACAGAGCTGTTGTGCCATCTTTATCAGTTGCATTGATATTCACACCACTCTTGATTAATTTTTGGAGCATTCTTTCATTTTCTTTCCATACAGCATGAAACAAAGCAGGTATGCCTTCGTTATCATTAGCGTTGACATCAGCACCACAGTCAATTAGTTTTTCGACCATTTTTTCATTTTCTTTATCTACGGCATAAAACAAAGCAGTTTTGCTGTCTTTATCGGTAGCATGGACATCAGCACCACACTCAATTAATGTTTCGACCATTTTTTCATTTTCTTTCTGTACAGCATGAAACAAAACAGGAATGCCTTCGTTGACATCAGCACCACACTCAATTAAATTTTCGACCATTTTTTCATTTTCTTTATCTACGGCATAAAACAAAGCAGTTTTGCTGTCTTTATCGGTAGCATGGACATCAGCACCACACTCAATTAATGTTTCGACCATTTTTTCATTTTCTTTCTGTACAGCATGAAACAAAACAGGAATGCCTTCGTTGACATCAGCACCACACTCAATTAAATTTTCGACCATTTTTTCATTTTCTTTATCTACGGCATAAAACAAAGCAGTTTTGCCGTCTTTATCGCTAGCATGGACATCAGCACCACACTCAATTAATTTTTTGACCATTTCTTCACTTTCTTTATCTACGGCATAAAACAAAGCAGTTTTGTCGTCTTTATCCGTAGCATGGACATCAGCACCACACTCGACTAATGTTTTGACCATTTTCTCATTTTCTTTATCTACGGCATAAAACAAAGCAGTTTTGCTGTCTTTATCCGTAGCATCGATATCAGCACCACACTCGAATAATTTTTTGACCATTTTCTCATTTTCTTTATCTACGGCATAAAACAAAGCAGTTTTGCTGTCCTTATCCGTAGCATCGATATCAGCACCACACTCGAATAATTTTTTGACCATTTTCTCATTTTCTTTATCTACGGCATAAAACAAAGCAGTTTTGCTGTCCTTATCCGTAGCATCGATATCAGCACCACACTCGAATAATTTTTTGACCATTTTCTCATTTTCTTTATCTACGGCATAAAACAAAGCAGTTTTGCCGTTTTTATCAGTGGCATTGATATGAGCACCACACTCGAATAAATTTTTGACCATTTTTTTATTTTCACCCCTTACAGCATAAAACAAAGCAGTTCTGCTCTTTTTGTCGATCGCATTGATGTCAGCACCATACTCGAGCAGTGTTTGGACCGCATTTTCATTTGCGATCTGTACAGCACATGACAAAGCAGTAATGCTATTTTCATCGCAGGCATTGATATCGGCACCCCATTCGATTAGTGTTTGGAGCGTTTTTGTACTTTCATTTCCTACGACAGAAAACAGAGCTGTTCTCCCATATGTATTGGTAGCATTGATATCAGCATTATACATTATCAATGTTTTGATGATATTTTCATTTTCTATGATGGCAGCATAAAACAAAGGAGTTTTACCATCTTCATCAGTGGCATTGACATCAGCACCACACTGGATTAATTCTTCAACCATTTCTTCATTCTTTAGCTCTACAGCATAAAACAAAGGAGTTTTACCATCTTCATCAGTGGCATTGACATCAGCACCACACTGGATTAATTCTTCAACCATTTCTTCATTCTCTTTCTCTACAGCATAAAACAAAGGAGTTTTACCATCTTCATCAGTGGCATTGACATCAGCACCACACTGGATTAATTCTTCAACCATTTCTTCATTCTTTAGCTCTACAGCATAAAACAAAGCAGTTTCGCCATGAACGTCGGTAGCATTAATATCAGCACCACTCTTGAATAATTGTTCGACCATTTCTTCATCGTTTAGGTTTACAGCATAAAACAGAGCTGTTCTGCCATATATATCGGCTGCATTGACTTGAGCACTACACCCGATTAATGTTTCCACAATGTTTTCGTTTTTTTCAATTACAGCATAAAACAAAGCAGTTTTGCCATCTTCATCAGTAGCATTGATATCAGCACCCCACTGGATTAATTTTCCAACCATTTTTTCATTTTCTTCCTGTGCAGCACAAAACAATATAGTTGCACCATTTTTAGCAGATGCGTTGACATCACTACCAAAGCTAATCAAGATTTCCACCATTTCTTCATTTCCTTTTTTTACAGCATAAAACAAAGCAGTTTCGCCTTCTTTATTGGAGATTTTGGTTTTTGCACCACAGTTGACTAATTTTGCCACTATTTCTAAGTTTTCATTCCATACGGCATAGAACAAAGGAGTTCTCCCATATTTATCGGTCTCATTGACATCAGCACCACTCTTGATTAATTCGTAAACCATTTTTTCGTTTTGTTTCCCCACGGCATAAAACAAAGGAGTTTTGCCATCTTTATCGGTAGCATTGATTTCAGCACCACATTCGATTAGTTTTTCCACCATTATTTCATTTTCTTTCTCTATAGCATAAAACAAAGCGGTTTCGCCATCTTCATCGACCTCATTGACATCAGCCCCACACTCGAATAGTTTTTCGACCATTTTTTCATTTTCTTTTTCTACGGCATAAAACAATGCTGTTCTGCCATTTGCTATGGTTTCCGTGATATCAGCACCATTCTTTATTAATTTTTCAATTATTTCTTTACATTCATTCACTACAGCATAATAAAAAACAGTTCTACCATTATTATCGGTTCTTTTGATATCAGCAACAGAATCGATTAATTTGTCTACAATCTTCTCGTTTCCTTCCTTTACAGCATAAAACAAAGGAGTTTTCCCATCTTTATTGGTACCATTGATATCAGCACCACACTGGATTAGTTTTTCTACAATTTTTTCATTTTCTTTCTTTACAGCATAAAACAAAGGAGTTTTCCCATCTTTATCCGTACAATTGATACCAGCACCACGTTGGATTAGTTCTTCCACTATTTTTTCATTTTTTTTCCTTACAGCATAAAACAAAGGAGTTTTCCCATGTCTATCGGTATCATCGACATTAGCCCCACACTCGATTAATGTTTCTACCATTTTTCCTTTTTGTTTCTCCACGGCATAAAACAAAGGAGTCCTGCCATCTTTATCAGTAGCATTGATTTCAGCTCCACCATTGATTAACTTTTTGACCGCTTCTTCATTTTCTTTCGTTATAGCATGAAACAAAGCAGTTTTGCCAGTTTCTTCGCTATTATTAACACACGTGATTAACTTCTCGACGTGTTCTTGATTACCTGGCCGAACAGCATCCAAAACACGAGTTCGTGATCCTTTTTGATCAGATCGATGTGATAACTCGGTCGACATCATGTGTACTGTTTTACTTTCATTTGGCGAAAAAAAAAAAAGCAAAACAGCTTGTTGTTCTCTTTATACTGCGGGTATTTTATAATGTCAGCCATACCTCTACTTTTAGGACTAGGTGGATTATCTGCTGAATCCTGATATTTGTTGTCGTGTACTCAAGTGAACGCTTTGGAAGATGTTTGAACCTTCGGTTCGATTTTATAATGGAGTTTTCATTATCTTTTCGATGTCGTTCGTTCTACATTGCGACAGATAGTCTTAATAAAGAATGGTCTTTACGAGCACTAACGTAGACTAGCTTTATCAGATTTTGCATCAAGGCATGAAAGAGAAAGTGCTCAAGTTGTGTACGTACTCAAGTGGACGCCTTGGAAGATATTTGAGCCTTCGTTTCGCGTTTATAATGGAGTTTTCATGGTCCTTTCGATGTCGTTTTCTTCATTGAGAAAGACAGTTTTACCAAAGAGTGGTTTAATTTTGCTCGCACTAAATTCCTCTAGTCGCATAAGATTTTGCAACAAAGTCGGGCACTGACTTCGAGAGTAAAATCGAAAGTACGTAGCTGCAACATACTATGCGTGACGCAAGTCTAGCAGACAGTAGGTCATATTACAGAATTTTCCGGCTATTCAATCTGTGTTTGAATTTAGGATTAGAAAAATATAGTCACACAATATTTTTTAAAACTAAACCCGAATCTTGTTAAACGTGACGCAGGTATAATGCATATTCTTTTCAACACACTATAATCTTATTCCTCCTTTTTTCTTAAGTTTTTACTTTGTATATTATAGCCATTCTGAGGTTGAGTAAAAGACTTGGTCAAGTTGACATTGCAGAGCCTTTTTGGTTAGTCAAACAGGTTGGACGTGATTGGTTCGCTGAAGACGATATGCAAATTTGAAAATATAAAAGTAACGGTGACCAAGGAAAAGTATAGCCTCCTCCGCAGGCTACTCGCTAGGGTTTTTTTGTTGCGTATTGCTGCTGTTCGAGAGGGATGGGTATCCTGTGGTGTAAACGAGGAAGACTATGGCGAGCGGGGGAAGGAAAGCTAGGTCGACGCTCATCTAACACATGAAGCCCAGTACGGCAAAGAGAGAGAGAGAGAGAAAAGAGGAAAGAGACGCCTGCGGAGAAGGCTAGGAAAGGTATTTGGGTCACTCATTAATCAAGACATGCCAAGGCCTGTTCAATCATGTGATAATGAATCTTTTGATCCTTGGAAACAGATACTAATTCTTGCTACCTAGGTCATAAAGCTTGATTTTCTACGGTTTTTATTTGTGCATATAAATATGGCAAGATCGATAATGATTAATGTTCACATGAAGGCAATCTAAGAATAGTCTGATAATAGTTAAAATATGATGCATCACCACTCGATTTAAACGAAACAATCTGGAACATGCTGTTACGAGGTCAACAGGAACTGAATTAGGGGATTTCCCTCTAACTAATAATAGCCTACTCCAGTTCCAAAAGTCGCCTTACATTTCAACCATTTTGACAATCTCGTACCCAGTGCCTACGTTTCTTCTGGCCTGCGGCGCAGACTCGTACCCAGTCGTCATTTGTTTCACGCTTTTTTTGCGCGCGGTGGCTTTTGGGAAGGAGAGAGAAAAAGTTTTTTCTCTTCCGTCCTTCCCTTGATGCACCGGTAACTCACTAAATCCTTCCCATCAACCACAGCGTGAGATCAATAAGACAAGAGAAGCGACTGGGTACGAGTCTGCCTCCGGCGAAGAACGAGGGCTCTGGCATAGTCCATCTTTTGGCGCATGCGCAATTTTCCGGAAAGAAAGATACATGTATAAACGATAAAAATAATTAGGGTAAAAATTAAATCAAAGTGAAAATCATAGTAAAATCAAAAATCCTGAAAACTTTTTTGGGATTTTTGACAAGTCTTTGAACGGGTGCGCTGTTATACCGGAAATCCAAGAAATCCTGGTCTCACAAATTGGATAATGCAGGCCAGAGGAAACGCAGGCTCTGGGTACGAGAAGATGTATATCGAAGATGACTTCCGCTTAGGTTGTTGAAGTGCGAGTCACCAACTACAACGTAACAGTCTTTCTCAAGACTACACTCTCCCGGACGATCACACTTAAAAGCTAAACAAACTTCATCGCCTGAGTTCATACCATTTACGCTTGTATCATGCACTATTACAATAGGAATGTACCTAGTTTATTTCTACAAAGTAGTCATCCTGTTATAGCTGTCTTATTATGCGTCCTCTGACTTCTAAACGTCAGTTTTTGGTCAGTAAAAAATTCCAAATAACGTGAAACGTTGTAAGATTGATAGACACGACATGACATGCACCGAAGACAATTGGATCCTGTACTAAAAATCAACAAAGCCCTAAATTCCATTGTTTCGATGCAAAACACGAAATACTAAATTATATTGAATTCAGAGAGGTAGATTACTGTTGCTTTGTTCCTTTTGGAAATAGAGTGCTTACAATATATCCATGTAATTAAAAACCTATCCCGGGTTTATAATTCAGGCCCGTTCTCCCCTGTTGATATCAATTCCGCCCCCGGCTTTAAGAAACTGGGTTTTCCGAAGAATTTAAGAACCTACATCAAACAATGGATTTAGGGTGTGGTTGATTTTTAAAACCAGTACCCAAACGCACGGCTCGGTTTTGCATTAGGCAGCCCTCAATCTTGAATTCTAATGCGAAACCTCTCCCTAAAGATTGAACCTTTACCTTAATCCACGACTATAATGACTGTTATGCCTAAACTGACTCCATTAGTTGCTAACGACTTCATTACAAAAACAGAACTAAACTAAGAAACCTAAGTGCGTCTAAGTGACATTAAATTGTTCTATATGTACCTTATAATATATACATGAATATAAGTTTATCCGTATACTGGTCTCTTGTATCATCTGACCTTGATCTAGATGATAGCTAGTGAAACTAGCGTGGACTGCGTCGGTGTTTCTAATGAAACAGTTATCGTAGATTGATAAGTTTTACACTGTAGTGAAAATAGAAACTGACGTTTCGGACGTTAGTCCTTCGTCGGCATTGACTCCGACGAAGGACTAACGTCCGAAACGTCAGTTTCTATTTTCACTACGGTGTAAAACTTATCAATCTACGATAACTGTGACCTTGATCTAGTCTTGTACAGGCTTTGATTCTAGTCAGTGTTGATTGTCTAATGGTACCCTTGTCTTAACATCATTAATACTATTCTATCTGTATACTGGTCTTTTGTGTCAGCTGACCTTGATCTAGTCTTGTACATGCTTTGATTCTAGTCAGTGTTGATTGTCTAATGGTACCCTTGTCTTAACATTATTAACACTATTCTATCTGCATACTGGTCTCTTGTATCAGCTGACCTTGATCTACTGAGTCATTGTTGATTGTCTGTGTAATGTTCCCGTCTAAGCTGACCTTGTTCACTGTAACACAAACTTGATCTCTTCTCTCGTCTGATCCCATCCATGAGTGGTTACAGCCTTGTAGACTTCCATCACAAGATTTGGAAAATATTCCAAGAACACAAAGTCTTTGCAGCAACTGATCTTGAATTGACTTTGGTAATTTAGTCACATGTGCGTAAGCATTTCGTATGAAACGTACCAACTCTACTACTGAGTTTGTTTGGTAGCTTCTCCTTCTCGTCATTTCAGTGTGAATGGCAGGCATTTGTGCATAACCTGGGTCATTCCATTTGACATACTTGACTATGGTACCAAACCTTGCCTCCAAGTCAGTCTCTACTGCAGTTAAAGGAGGAGTCCTCTTAGCACGTGGGGATCCAAATTCCTTTTGGTTGCCAGCAGCATTGAGAAGTCCCAGCTTTTTCTTCTTTGGCCAGAAAAAAGGATGATCCAATGCTTTATTTGCAGATGGTCGTTTATTTTTATCTGCATCGATCATTGCATTAACGAGATGAGCTGCTTCAGGGCACAGAGATTCATCCCATCCTTCCATGTTGCCATTTAGTATGTTGACTTCAATCTCGTGTTGTAGTGCCCCTATTCGAGGGGCGAATGGATGTTTTTTCACTGACAAAATGTAATGCAGAACGAGACCACAGCCAAACACATCAGATGACTTAGAATGACCTTTCGTAGAGTTTAACACTTCTGGAGCAATCCAACATCTTGTACCAACATTAGATCCATTCACTGAGGTGCTTGAGCCAGTGTTATCCATACGACGGCTGAGACCAAAGTCAGCAATTTTCAAGCATAGTTTAGGAGTCGTTTTATAAAGAATGTTTGTTGGCTTGAGATCTCGATGAAGGATGTTTTTATCGTGTAGAAATTTCATTCCTTGAACTATATCTTGGCAGAGTGAGACTTTAGTTTCCATTTGTATTGCATTGTCAAGGAACTGGTCAAGATTTCCTTCCATCAGTTCTAAGACAATGTAAGAAAAGTGTTCATCTTCAAAGAAGGACAAATAGCGGACGACTTGTTCGCAGTCTGCGAGAGCAGTGAGATTTGTTATTTCTCGTTTGTCTTCTGGTCGTTGCATACGTATCTTCTCAATACGTTTGATGGCCACCTCTCTTCCATCTTTCTCGTGTATGCCTGCAAACACAGCACCAAATGACCCGCGTGCCAAATAGTCTTTGTGGTACCAGTACGGTTCTATATACATGCTTTGCCTTCCTCGTGCTACTTTTGCCAGTTTGTCTTTTTGCATGTTGGAAATCGATTTCCATGCTTTAATCAGTAAGGGAATTTTATCAATATCTATCGGCTTCAGTAATAGTCGTTTAAGTTTAGGGCATCCTTCTGCTATATCCAAACAAGACTTACCATTGGAATCAGTCATTTTATAGTCAGCTTCGTATAACAGAAGATTTTCAGCAATCGCCCAGTGGACATTATCAACATCACGTGGATTCATAACGATATTTCTGCAGCAGAAATGGAGTGGTGAATCTTCTCCTTCCTTTCCAGACACCGAACACTTTCTTGATTCTAGGATGATTCGAACAAGATTAATTTTCTCTTGAGCACTTGTGGATTTGTCTTTGCATACGACACAAAGAAGGGTAAAGATTATATCATTACCAGAATCAAGGTGATCGTTGTCTTCACACAGAAATTCAATTATGCCTTTTGCTAGATCGAAGGATTCTGCTGCAATCAGAATACTCATCACAGATTCACCATGTTTGTCAACAGTCCACGGATCAAGACCTTTATCAAGAACGACCGTTTTCCAAAAATCTTTTGGTTGTTCTAAGACATCTGGGTAAAAATGTCGTGGATTTAGAAGAGGCTTGATGTTTGCAGCCGCAACAAGAAGAGGGGGACGCCCTAAAAGTGAATTCACCTCCTTTGGATTCGCTCCAGCATCGAGCAAACGTTCAACAGCAGCCCACGTTCTACAGAGATGTAGAGGGGTTTCGCCATCTCCATTTTTGATATGCAGCATTTTTGACATTTCTTTGTTTTCTTTGAAACGATCCAAAATCTTTGTCAAAAGTCCTCGAAAGGAGGTATGCCCTTCAGTAGTTTTGCTTTTGTAATCCTGTCCTGATGCTAATTGGAGCTTTGCCCAAAGATGAAGTGGCGTGTTTCCGCTGTTATCTTGGGTATTGATAGAAGCTTCTTTTCTTTTGATTTCGTCAACAAATAATTCCAGTAGGTCTACGGCAACCTCAGAAATGTCTTTTCTCATTTCACTATTGCGTTTTAAAAGTGCTATTTGGAGAAGTTTTATGGTTAAGTGTAACACAGTCTCTCCGCTCCCAGTTCTTGTTTCAACACTGGATCCATGATTCTGCCAGGAATCGACAGACAGTTGCTTGTGTCTGGATAGCTGGCCAGGGTTCTTTCTCTCTGGAATTATTCTCGATGGTCTTGGATAAACAATATAAAAGTGGCGTTTCGTTTTGGTTATTCGTTATGTGGAACGATACATTAAACTTCTCGAGCTGTTTGCATATTTCCATGACATACTCTTGCGTTACACCATGAAATGCTAGTTGAGTTGCATGGTGAAGAGCAGTGTTGCCATCTGAATCTGTGGTGTTAACGTTGGCACCCAATTTGATAAGACGTCGAATCACTTCAACTGCTGCTCCAGACTTAATCAGTTGTTTATCGTGGCTTTCTTCATGATCATGGTGGAGATCTCACTTATAATTTTGATTTTCCCCTTAAAATTGGAAGCATTTTTATTTGCTATCTTTATTAGATGAGAAAGAGAACTCACGTCGATATCACAAGAACCAGGCTTGAAGTACAATGTTTTACAGAATGCAACACTCACTATAGCCTCAAGAATCTTGTCTCTTTCTACGTTTTTGCGTTCAGTCAGGAAATTGAGTCCATCTTGTATATTTGGAGTTTCTTCCGATGAACAGAAGATGCATTTCTCGATAAAAAATGTTAAAACACTGCAATTCTCATTGAGATGTAGAGTGGCTCCTTTGTCAAGTAAATACCTCGCAAGGGAAAGTGATTGTGTCATAGCGTAGAATAGTGGCGTTCTGCCATAACTATCTCTCACATCCACTTGAGCACCTCCATCCTCTATCAGCATGCGTGCCATGAGACAGGTTCCATGACGACTGTTTACAAAAAATAAAGCGGTTTTCCCTTCATTATCAGTTCTGTTGACATCAGCTCCAGCGTCAATCAATCCACGAACCATACTTTCACTACTTTGTTGAACAGCATGAAACAAAGCAGTTTTGCCATCTATGTTGGTAGCATTGACATCAGCACCACACTCGATTAGTTTTGGACCACTTCTTCATTTACAGCATAAAACAAAGATGTTTTGCCATATTTATTGGCAGCAACGACATCAGCACCACACTCGATTAGTTTTTGGACCACTCTTTCATTTACAGCAAAAAACAAAGCAGTTCTGCCATCTTCATCGACTGCATTGACATCAGCACCGCACTCGATTAGTTTTTCCACTATTTTTTCATTTCCTTTCTTTACAGCATAAAACAAAGGAGTTGCGCCATATTTTTTGGTAGCATTGACATCAGCACCACACTCGATTAGTTTTTGGACCACTCTTTCATTTACAGCAAAAAACAAAGCAGTTGTGCGATCCTCATCGACTGCATTGACATCAGCACCGCACTCGATTAGTTTTTGGACCACTCTTTCATTTACAGCAAAAAACAAAGCAGTTCTGCCATCTTCATCGACTGCATTGACATCAGCACCACACTCGATTAGTTTTTGGAACACTCTTTCATTTACAGCAAAAAACAAAGCAGTTCTGCCATCTTCATAGACTGCATTGACATCAGCACCGCACTCGATTAGTTTTTCCACTATTTTTTCATTTCCTTCCTTTACAGCATAAAACAAAGGAGTTGCGCAATATTTTGTGGTAGCATTGACATCAGCACCACACTCGATTAGGTTTTCCACTATTTTTTCATTTTCTTTCTTACAGCATAAAACAAAGGAGTTGCGCATATTGACATCAGCACCACACTGGATTAGTTTTTTTTTCACTTTTCTTTACAGCATAAAACAAAGCAGATTTGCCATCTTTATTGCTTGCATTGACATCAGCACCACACTGGATTAGTTTTTTATTTTTTTTCATTTTCTTTACAGCAAAAAACAAAGTGGTAGCATTAACATCAGCACCACACTCGATTAGTTTTTCAACTATTTGTTCATTTTCATTCTCTATAGCGTGAAGCAAAGCAGTTTTGCCATCTTCATCGGTAGCATTAACATCAGCACCAAACTCGATAGTTTTTTTCACCATTTTTTCATTTTCTCTCTCTATAGCATAAAACAAAGTAGTTCTGCTGCCATCTTCATCTGGTAGCATTAACATCAGCACCAAACTCGATTAGTTTTCAAACCATTTTTTCATTCTCTCTCTATAGATAAAACAAAGTAGTTCTGCCAACATTGACATCAGCGCCACACTGGATTAATTTTTCGACCATCATTTCACTTTCTTTCTGTACAGCATAAAACAAAGCAGATTTGCCATCTTATTGCTTGCATTGACATCAGCACCACACTGGATTAGTTTTTCAACCATTTGTTTATTTTCTTTCCAGACAGCAAAAAAACAAAGCTTTTATCCCGATCTATGGTTGCATTCATATCAGAACCAGACTGAATAGTTTTTTCAAGTATTTTTTCATTTTCTTTCATTACGGCAAAAAACAAAGCAGTCGAGCCATCTTCATCGGCAGCATTAACATCAGCACCACACTCGATTAGTTTTTCAACTATTTGTTCATTTTCATTCTCTACAGCGTGAAGCAAAGCAGTTTTGCCATCTTCATCGGTAGCATTAACATCAGCACCACGCCTGATTAATTTTGCCACCCCTTGTTTTATTTTCTTCCTCTATAGCATAAGACAAAGAGTTTCGCCATATTATTTGTAGCATTGATATCAGCACCACACTCTATTAGTTTTTTGACCATTTTTTCATTTTCTTTCTCTATACAGCATAAAACATAGGTGTTCCGCCATATGTATTGGTAGCATTGACATCAGCACCAGCATTGATTAGTTTTTGGACCACTTCTTCATTTACAGCATAAAACAAAGCAGTTAAGCCATCTTTATCAGTTGCATTGACATCAGCACCACACTCGATTAGTTTTTGGACCACTTCTTCATTTACAGCATAAAACAAAGCAGTCGAGCCAATATTCATCGGTAGCACTAACATCAGCACCACACTCGATTAGTTTTCAACCATGTTTTTTTCCCCTTTCATTACAGCATAAAACAATGGAGTTTCGCCATCTTCATCGGGTAGCATTGACATCACATTGACCAGACTGGATTAGTTTTTCAACCAATTCTTCTAGTCCATTCTCAATAGCGTCAAATAGAGTTTTGTTAAATTGTCATCACTGCTTTCAGTAATCCCTTCTGCCATTTTGGAGTTTTTAAGAATCGGTGGTGACAGTGAGTTATTTTGATATATCTTGCTCAGATTTTGTTGATGTGGAGTGATACGCGGCACATTTGTATTAGGTGAAGCATATATTCTGTTCCTAATGTTATTGCACGTGTAATTTTACGTGTTTATTTAGTAGATCAGATGATTCAAACCTGTCGTCTTTCTAGAATATCATATTATTTTTGTGAGGGATACAGCTTTACTGATTCAGAGTCTATAATTAGTCTGGACTATTACTACTTGTGTCACCCTCTAAAAACATAAACATTTGACTTGCATGGTTGCTTTCTCACTGTGTTGTTTTTCTTCGCTGCTTACTTGCATCCTAACTTGCTTACTTACTTGCTTTCATCTTTATTCAATGTAAAGTAGCTTTGACCTGTTTTTTTCTTAGTTCACAACTTCCTCAGGTATGAGACAGTCTTTACTGTTGCTGAGAAGATTGAAGAGAGCCTGGGTTTTCAGAAGCTCCTGAATATCGAAAGTGCCTAGTTGCATTCTTGAATCGAAAACTGCAATCAAAATTAGGTACCTTAAATTTTTCCTCAGGATTGAATCTTGTTAAAGTACATCAAGATCTTCATCAATTGATAAATCTAAGTTCTGTCGAATAATGTTTTCGTGGGAATAATAATATATCGGAATTTAATTGAGCGTCGATTCTAGTGAAAACATGGAATGTGAACTGATAACTTCGTGAAGTACTTTAGGTCTACATCATGCCACTGTATTGCTGCAAAACAAGATGTACCATCACTTCAACTGATTCAAAGCCAGCTCCTAATTTGTGGTGGTTTGAAGTCCGTAGGAAATGATATCATGAACAGAAGAAGCAAATTGAAACCCCAGAGATGTCTTTGTTTTGTAATTTGGATCTACTACTTTGCACTTTTTATGTATGCATGAGAAGACAGATATGGCAGATATGAAGGAATGAACCACTGGGTCACATTCCTAGATGATGTTTACCAAAATCAGTTCACTGAAGCAAGAAATGAAAATGCTCTTATAAAAAAATATATATATATAATAAAAAGACTTTTAAGTCACATTCTTAAAAGAAAAACAACAAAAAAGGTGAACAAATGAAAAATAACAAATGAAGGTGTTCTAGGACAAGTTGTTTCTATTTTCCCCAGTCCAACTGTTTGATTAGTTGGATGTTCATTGTCGATCAACGGATCAAACTTCTACAGATCAAAATCAGTCCACTGAAGCAAGAAATGAAAATGCTCTTATAAAAAATATATATAGAGGGAAATAACGAATATTAAATGTCAATTAATAGGATTCCTTGCAAGAAATTGGTAGTAATCATTATAGGGTAGATGGTGATGATGATAGGATTTAAGTATTGTTCTAGAAAAATCTTTTTTGTTCAGTTTCAGTTCTACTGTTTTGGTTGGGTGATTATCGATGTTGATCAATAGATCAGACTTCTAAAGAGCGGTAGCTTGCGTTCAGCCGGAATAATTTTATTTCGAGAGAAATTATACTGGCTGACTAATAGAGTGGGGATCAAAAGACACTTGGACTAAGGACCAAAATCAGTGCTCTAATACGCATGCGTGTCCTATAATCAGTCGTATTGTCGTTTCCAGATTCTACATCCCTTTTGTTTGCCACCAAGAAACGATAAAGAGCAGATTTCCATAAAAAATATTCAAGGAGGTTTTTATGCTCAAGGAGTTTTGAAGCATCAAAATGACAAATGTCAAGGAGCATAATACGATCAAGAATTCAATGTGGCGTAACAGTCGAACAGAGGGAATCCGCATTGTTTTCATGTTTTAACACGAATATTACTAAGTAAATTATTTTAAGGTCATCATATTTTAAGAGTAAGATCTTTAATGACATTTATGCTGAATTATTCAAGCTATTTTTACATTTTTCAGTTTTCAAGGATATTTTAGTCACCTTTAAATGATGTTGTAAATGGGAGATATTAAATTTTTGCAAGAGAATATTCATGTTCTCTTGATTTCTGTTATCCCTGCAAATTTCAAGGAGTTTAAGGATCTACCTGAATCCTGGGACTTTTATCATCCATGATGGCAAGATGTTTAACTTTGTCATTTTATCTCCTTCAGAAAATTCCACCCAAAATGACCAAAGATAAAGAAGCCCATCCCAAGAAAGCAGTAACTATAGCAACTGGAGTCTTAAAAATCAAGGTCAAAGATCAGCCTTCAGCCACCTCACGTGCACCAGCAGTGAAGGTTACTCATGGCCTGCCAACTACTGATAAGGTAAGACGAGACTTTTAGTCATAGCCTGCGATGCTTTGTGGTCAGCGGTTGTTGCAAAGAAATAAAGCGAAAAAATAACTGCTTGAGAGTTTAATAGTAATAATAATAATAATAGCTTTAATTAATCTTGAATGGCAAATTATTACATAGAAATTTGAAAAACTGAGAGATAACAAAAACATATAAAATATATATATTTAGTAAAAATACACAGGTGATTATAGAAAATCTCGCGTGCTGATTGGCCGAGAAACTCACATTATCTCACGATAATCACCTCCAGCGAAAATCCAAAATGGCGGCCAGTCGCTTTGTTGCTGTTACCGGAAAAAAATGCCTTTTATCTTCTTTTTTTTAAAGAATCACCTGTGTATTTATACTAAAACAATTATTTGCCTCAGGCTCAGTGATTATCGAGGAATAGAGGGACTCGCGTCTCGGTAATTATTCCCCCATAATCACTTCGCCTTCGGCGAATAATTGTTAAAAAATATATATACAATAATACACAAAAATTTTACATGTGTAAAATTACGATGCGTTTGTTGAATCGTATATTATGTATATGTCATAATGATATCTAAAGTCAAGATGATGCGTCCCATTTCCTCTCTTCTCCCACATGCGCGCACCAAACTTATTGAAATAACCGCAAACAGCCAAGTGGCGCAGGCTATGTTTAGGTACTGTTTGATTTCCATAAACTGGGCCTGCCACAGGAACCCCAATTTCAAAATATACAGAGTTACTTGATCAAGTGAAGGCGTATAGACTTTTGCATAATTCTCACGAGTGACTCAACACAATGGCTTCAAGTCGATGTTGGAAGTGATAAAATATAAGAGTAATAAAAATGAAATGCACAAACTCATCAAGTCCAACCTTGACTTGTAACCTTTGTTTCGTCGACACTCAAGTGAATTCGGAAAAGAGTGCTTGAGTTATAATTCATTAGTTTACTTGGAGAAAACAAACATTTATTTTCTCATTCAAACTCTTCAAAATTTATAGAAAACGTGCTGAAATGCACGCATGCGCAAACGTTTTTCTCTAGTGTCAGCATAGGTAACATTTAGGAACTGTTTGATTTCCATAACCTCGGCCTGGTACAGGAATCCCACTTGTAAAAAATACAGAGTTACTTGAAGTGAAGCGATATAGACTTTTGCAAATTCTCTTGAGTGACTCACAAAAATGACTTCAACTCAAGGCTAGACTCGATAAAATATAATAGTAGGTGTATGAACACATTAAGTCAAACCTCAACTTGGAACTATAGGGTTTTTTTTGTCACGCGAAATTGCATAAGGACAATGACAATGCTCGAGTAATAATTCAATAGCTATTGGATTTAATTTCCTTCCTATTTAATAAGATGTTTGCTATGTTTTATTATTGTTAGACTTTTCACAATATCTTGGATTCCACTGCTCCTGTCGTCAAGAGAGGAAAAGAAAGAGAAACACCCAAGAAGAAAAAACCAAGCCAAATGAAAAGGGTGAACAAAACTTGCCCTCCCTACCCTCCTCCAAACGTAGCACCATCTCCCCCTTAAGTTTTTACTGAAAAAATTTAAGAAAATAAAGCCAAAACTTGCCCTCCCTACCCTCCCTCAAACGTAACACCCTCTCACCCCTAAATTTTAACTGAAAAAAGTAAAGAAAAAGAAATAAAACCTACCCTCCCTCCCCTCCCTTCTTCTACCGAACATTGCACCTCTTGCTCTCTCTCCTCACCCCTAAATAATAGACGTCAGTCCCCCTGACCCCCACTTACCTTTAATATGTCGTAACAAAATTACTACTCCATCCCCTAAGTTGGAGTATATCTGACTCTTATCCATTCTTTTTATTTCCTCCTAAAAATTGTTAAAATCCCACTACACCTAAGAACGTAGCAGTCCGTCCCCCCCCCACCCCCTTAGAAACCATCCCCACTACCTCCCTCTAATAATTATTGATTGTTCTTTCAAGATCATCCTCAGAGAAAGAGAAGAGAAAAGAAAAGCATCAGAAGGAGAAGGAAATCAAGACGAAAATTCTGAACCTCAAAGGTTGGTTAAATTTAAAAGTAAAAAGTTAAATTTTGACCGATTTTTCGACCACAGGTATCCCAACTAAAAATGTTTATTTTTTAATAGTTTGGCTGAAGAGCACCATTCTTCAGAGGAGATGAGCGATGGACACAAATCTGAAGGAAAATGTGAGTTTGTTTTTTTATCCTTGGAGAAGATCGAGATGAGTTGAATTTTGTGATAAAAGGTTGATTTATGGAAGTTTTGCATGATAACCTGACAGCAGCTGCAGGTGTATTGGATGGCAAAAACAATAGAATCATTTTACATGAAAAATAATTTATTTCTATTAGAAAAGAGATGGTAGTGCTGTGAGCTCGGTTGCACGAAGGGTGGATAGCGCTATCTGACGGATAAATCCTTATCCAGTGGACAAGTCAATGCTGATATCCAATAAATTTATCCACTAGATGAGATTTATCCGTTGGATAGCGCTATCCACCTAGCCATTGAACATGGACACAAAAACTTAACCTTTCCAAAATATTTTCTATTATTAGCGTCCAGTGAAGACAAAGATGATGTCATAACCCTTCACCATGGAAACGCCAATGATACTGCCGCTGACCTCAGCAGTGATGTTGAGCAGACTGTTGCTCCCTCTGAAGATGACGTCAAGGCTCAGATTCATAGTCGAAGATTCCGAGAGTGAGTTCTAGACAGTTTACCTTATTTTACCTCGAAATACTCCAGTTTCGCATTCGATGCATGACGCTGTTTTTTATTTATTTTATTTAAACATATTTAATCACAAATTTACCCCAAGAGCAAAAAAAGAATTCATCGAAAGGGGTCTCTATATATATCTATTTACAAAAAAAACGCTGTTTCTGAAGACCACAGACTCATTTGTACAGGCTTGGCTTCGTTTATCAGTCAGCTATTCACAGATACCATTAAAAGTCCGTGGGATTTCAAAACATTGGTATTGTGTTCAAGCTGCACATTCTTTTAATTAAAGCTGACTTTTGCAAATGATTGCACTTGAATCTATTGCTCAAACCAACATGGCTGCCGTGTGAGTAAGGCTTATGGTGAACGCCGCTTTCTATTGCACAAGATAGGTAAATAGTGATAGATGTAATAAGTGTTTGTTTGTTCTAGGTATTGTGATAACGTGATGGATAAAGAACTCAACAACACTACACTACAACTGCTACAGAAACTGGTCATGTTCCAGGACAGACAGTACCACAGGGATCCCGTCAAGGTACAGCATTTAAGAAATGATATGTAAAACAGTTTTAGATACTCTAATCGCATTCTCGTACCCAGACATTTCTTGTTTCTAGTGAAAAATCGATTTTTCGTTAGAAAGCTGAAAAGGCTTTGGGACGAGGCCGCTCTAACCAAAACACGTGGGATTCTGCGAGAACACTAGAGATGTGTAGGCAACCATTCCTATTTAATAACAAGCACAAAAATTATAGAAAAACACTTTTATTTTTTCTATGAAAGCGCGAAATAATGACGTGACTGTTTACACACTCTCATCTAAAATGGTATTTCGACCAATCAGGGCGCGCGTTAGAACACAATTGAATTTCAAATCTAAATTGATTTGTTGAAAGTACTGACAGCCAATCACATCTCGTATTATGAACAGTTATTATAGTTGCTAAAGCGTAACGATGCAATAAAAAAATTGCTGTTATGTTTTTGAATATTTATTTTTTCAGTCCAAAGCTAAACGACGTTTCGTGGTTGGGTTACGAGAAGTTACCAAGCACCTGAAGCTGAAGAAAATCAAATTGGTTATTATATCACCCAACGTAGAGAGAATTAAGAGTGCAGGTAATGATTGTCATCGTCATCATTGGTTATTATATCACCCAACGTGGAGAGAATTAAGAGTGCAGGTAATGATTGTCATCATCATCATTATGATCATCAATATCATCTGTAATCGCCATTTTGCATCATGAACATCATAGCATCATTAACATCATAATTATCATCACTATCATTTATCATTGTCGCCATCATTAGCACCTTATCATCGCCACCTTCATCATCATGTACCATTATTGTCATCACCATGTATCATCATCATGTTTCATCACACAATACAATAAAAACCATCATCATCATCATCTTCATATACCATCACCATCGCTTTCATCAAACAAACACCACTAAAATGAGTATTCCATTTCAGGAATGTAACAGATACCCATCCATTATTTTTCTTCCCATCTTATTTCACAATCACTTTCTATTAATCAACAGGAGGCTTAGATGACACTCTTCATAACATCATTAGTATTGCACACCAGAATGGGGTCCCTGTGGTATTTGCATTACGACGTCAAGTTCTCGGTCGAGTGTTACACAAAAAGGTCCCTGTTAGTGCTATTGGGGTCTTTTATTACGATGGAGCTGAGGTATGACTCAAGTAAATGATCCACAAAAATTCACAACTTGCATTCACTCGGGCTATTTCTCTAGATACAAATGTTTTATTGATATTTTACTTCGTTCATAAAACAGGAAGCCTTGGTAAAATAATAGTGTACTTTTTTTTTGCCAGGATGAGCATAAGAAACTCATGGATTTGACTGAAAAGGCAAGGGACGTCTATGCACAGAGATGGAAAGCAGCTTATGAAGAATTAGTGGAGAGAATTCAGAAGGAGAGGGCTGTGGAAATGTCACGTGGTGTCCAAGATGAGGGCTCATCATCACGTGATCCGTGTGGGGAGAAGTCAGGTTAGTCAAATGTTTGTTGATAAAATAAAGAAGTAAAAGTTCTGTAGTTTTTCGAGTTCCAAATTACCGCTGTGTTTCTTGATTACAGACTCATTTACACAGGATTAGCCTCGTATCAGTGTCTAAATATTCACAAATACCAACGATAAAGTAAAGAATGCACAACATGAAAAACAAACACTTTGAAATTACACTGACCTTCACTGGAGCACACGAAGAGTCTACAAAACATCGAGGCTATCCCTGAGCAATAGAGAACTCGAAACTAGAGTATTCAAAGCTTCAAAATAGCTTGAAAGACTACCATTAAAAATTATCTTGAGAAGATATGATAATAAGAAAACACAAAAGATATTTTACAAATTTTATCGAGAAAACGTATATATCTTTTATTTGTGTTTTTCTGTTGATCTTCCATCCAAGATAATTTTATGTAGACATTAATTAAATTAATTAATTAGTTAATTAATATATTTACTTAATTAATAAAGTTTAATCAAATTTCAAAATACATTGCGATGATATTCATTTTTCATTCATTGAACTATGAAAGATGAAGTATTCTTTGTCATCCTAACATTTTATTTTTTGCAACTCTTCTACAAACGTATACTTTCAAAACTGTTTCCATGTTTCAAAAAAAGGAGAAACATATCCAAATTCTGTGTTGAAGTAAACCTTCATTTTCAGAAATTCCAAATGAAAGAGAAAATGAAATGAAAAAAGATAATGACAAAGTATCTAAAGATAGCTACTGTGGAGAAATATTAAAAATGGAAGATGATGAAGAATCTGAATGCAATAGAAATCAAGAATATGAATGTGAAAGAGAAGAAGAAATAAAAGATGAACTCTTGGAAGAAGATAGCCTAGAAGAAAAAGTGAAAGATAAAGAATATGAATGCAAAAGAAATGAAGAGAATGAATGGCAAAGAGAAGGAGAAATAAAAGATGAAATCTTGGAACAAAATGGAAATAGCTCAGAAGAAAGTAAAGATGAAGATGACTTGGAAACAGAAAACATTGGTAGTGACAAGATGGAACTGAAAGAAGAAATGAAAGATGGAATCTTGAAACAAAATGAAAATAGCTCAGAAGAAAGTGAAGGTGAAGATGACTTGGAAACAGAAAACATTGGTAGTGACAAGATGGAACTGAAAGAAGAAATGAAAGATGGAATCTTGAAACAAAATGAAAATAGCTCAGAAGAAAGTGAAGGTGAAGATGACTTGGAAACAGAAAACATTGGTAGTGACAAGATGGAACTGAAAGAAGAAATGAAAGATGGAATCTTGAAACAAAATGAAAATAGCTCAGAAGAAAGTGAAGGTGAAGACGACTTGGAAACAGAAAACATTGGTAGTGACAAGATGGAACTAGATGAAACAAATGAGAACGAAAATGAATGGGACGTTAAAAATCAGTCTGTTTCCATTGAAAAGGACTTACAGGTGGAAGATCTATGATAAGAGTGTAACTAGAGGAGACTTTCTGAATGAACTAAGTTGATATTCAAAACTATAATCACACATTTGCAATCTATGGTGTCAAATAAAGCACTGCATTCTGGTATGTTTACTTTTTTGTGTGTCAAAATTTGTATACATTTATTTTACCTCTAAATGTAGTTTTATCTAGTCATGCCCATATATTCGTGTCACAAATATTCTAAATAAATGGAGATACTTCGTATTAAGTGCACTTTAGAATTTGAACAATACTTGGTTATGAACAGGTTTTGCAGAATTGATCAAGTGTTTATGTAAAGTTCCTATCTTGACTGCTGAAAGGGATGGAAATCAAAATATAATGGATAAACAACAGGATTCTGGAAATAATTTGAGAGAAAAAAGGAGCATTTGAGAACCAATTGGTTGCAAAGTGAAAAGAAATGAATGAAAGAGATGATAAGAATACTGTGTGAATTCTCGACCTAAACTGGAAAAATGGAAAAGAATAAGAAATGAGGAGAAAAAAGAAAAATGGACAATGATGAACATAAAAGAAAGACGTTTGGAGATAAAGAAATCAATTCAGAAAATATAATTGCATCAAAGGATTTTGACAGACAAAGTAAACATTATGAAGGAAAGAGCAAAGCTGTCCTGAGTAGTGTAGGTATTGAATCTGAAAGTATAATTAACAAGACTACTCAAGAGAAAGAGCCAAATAAAGTAGAAATTGTAAAGATAATAAAAACTGAACAAAATCAAAAAGAAATAAAACTCTTGCTAAAAAAGAACAATGCGAGGAAATTACCCAATGAGAAGGAAGCAGTTCCCCAAGATCCTAGATTTGAACTTCATGAAGGCGATGATGAATTCCCTGACTTACAATCGTCAAGTAAAGCATCAAGTACTTCTCTGGCCAGTGATTGGTTGTCGGGTGGGAGTAGAATGCCAATTATATCTTGCAGTGCTGTATTGAAGGCCATGCCAAAGCCCAAGGTAGGTTGGTTACAAGTTTTTAACCTTCAGGTCTTGTCATGTTGGATGGATAGGTTACCTCCCCCTCCCCCTCCCCCTCCCTCCCTTCCTCATCTTTGCTTCACTCTTTCCCTTCCTGCCCTCTCCCTTCTTCTCTTCACATAACCCCTATTTCATTTTTTCCTCCTTACCTTTTTGCTCACCTCCCTCCTTCTCCTTCCCTTTTCCCTTTCCCCTTTCCCTCCTTCCTCATTTCCTATTTTCCTTCCTGCCTCCTCATTCTTTTTTATAGCATTCCCTTTCTTGTGGCTGCCTCTCCTTTCTTGTCTCCTCCTTCCTTCCCAAACTACTTCCTTCATTCCTTTGTTGCTTTACTCCCCCTTTTTCCTGCATGCCCCTCCCTCCTTCCTGACATCCCTTTTATGCCTGTCTCCCTACCTCCCTCCTTCCTTGCCTTCCTTTCCCTTCCCCTGCTACCATCTTATGCCAGGGGCGGATCCAGGATTTTGTTCAAGGAGGGGTGCTGCACACAAAGTTAACTCGAGAGGGGGGTGCACGTCACCCCTTAGAATCAAAAGGAAAGACCACTACCCCTGGATCTGCCCCTGTTATGCAGTGTACTTTTCTCCTTCTTTTCGTGCATTGCTTCTTCCCTCCTTTCCTGTCTCCCTTTCTGCCCTACTTCCTCAACCCCTTATCCCCACCTGCATACATATCTCCCTCCTTACTTGACTTCCTATCTTGTGGTTCCTTTCTGCCTCCTTATTCCTTACATGGCCACCTCCTTCTCTCCCTCCTATCCTGTGTATCTTCTTTTCCATGCCTTCCTTTCTATTTATTTCTCTGACTACTCTGTCTCATTCATCCTATCAATTTACTTAATACCTAATTATTCTCTATGATAGACCAAACCATCAAGAAACTTACCCAATGAAAAGGGTTCCAGTACAACACCAGATAAACAAGAACAGGATGAGAATGAAGGTTTGAGTAAAAAGAAGAAGAAAAAGAAGAAGAAGAAGACAAAGGACTATGATGGTAACGCTAAACAAGTACCTCAGGAAGCAAAGAAAACCAAACAACCCATGCAGTTTGATCTTGGAGACTGGCTGTCAACAATAGAGGTATGTAAACCTTGTGTATTTATCATTATTATTATTTATACTAGATTTTTACAGTGCGACTACTCTTACCAAGACCAAACAAACAAGTTTTTCACAAATTATACGATCAATATAGGATAAGATAGGAAAGGCAATGTTTTCAGTTAACGGGTAAAAAACTTGCAAGGCATCAATTTGATTCTGTGCTAAATCTGCTTCTGTTATGCCTAAGCTGACTCCATCTGTTGCTAACGACTTAAACAAGGTGACTGGATTGTGCCTTGTACACTTATCAGATTACTCTCTATATATAATCTGTTGGCATTGGTTAACATAACTTATCGTCGATCAGTTTCTGGTATGATGACTAAACAAAGTGAATGGAGTGTGCCTTGTACACTTATCAGATTACTCTCTATATATAATCTGTTGGCATTGGTTAACATAACTTATCATCGATCAGTTTCTGGTATGATGACTAAACAAAGTGAATGGAGTGTGCCTTGTACACTTATCAGATTACCCTCAATATATAATCTGTTGGCATTGGTTAACATAACTTATCATCGATCGGTTTCTGGTATAAAATGATAAGAACAAGAATATATTGCCTCAGAGAGGTCCTGCAAATGCTAATAATTGCTCTCTAGTGAGCAATATCTAGAGTGAATTTTGTTGAATCAACAACACAATTACGAAGACAGCATATTTATAACTACAAAGCATAGGTGGTATACTTCATGATATTTGTGCAGTAAAAAGCTATTTCAAAAAACGTTGAATACTGCATAAATGGTGCATTCCAAGACCAAAGGGCATTGTGGGTCTCGTTAATTTGAAATCCAAAGTAAATATACAGCAATTAACTCTCTACATGTAGTAAGCATATTGTTTCAGATGGGATACACTTAAAATAGAATAAATAATTATTATTAATCCTACTCTACACAATGTCACTATGACCTACAATGCACTTCGCTCTTGGAATGCACCATTCATTATTACATATTCAAACTTTTTGAAATAGCTCTATGTATAAAACATATGATTTATAAGTGCTTAAGATAAGTCCACAAAACAGACTGACGTTTCCAGACGCGTGTCTCTTCATCAGTGTTCAAGTCCTATCGATATATAATATATATGATATTTGTGGATATACATCAGAAATCATCTATTCTACTATCTTATCTTATGAAAGCTCACTGTAATGATGCACACTTGATCTCTTCTCTCGTCTGATCCCATCCATGAGTGGTTACAGCCTTGTAGACTTCCATCACAAGATTTGGAAAATATTCAAAGAACAAAAAGTCTTTCAGCAACAGATCTTGAATTGGCTTTGGTAATTCAGTCACATGTGTGTAAGCATTTCGTATGAAACGTACCAACTCTACTACTGAGTCTGTTTGGTAGCCTCTCTTTCTCGTCATTTCGTTGTAAATGGCAGGCATGTGTGCATAACCAGGGTCATTCCATTTGACATACTTGACTATCGTACCAAAACTAGCCTGAAAGTCTTTTTCTACTGCAGTCAAAGGATGACTCCTCTTAGCACGTGGGCATCCAAATTCCTGTTGATTGCCAACAGCAATGAGAAGTCCCAGTTTTTTCTTCTTTGGCCAGAAAAATGGATGATCCAATGCTTTGTCTGCAGATGGTCGTTTATTTTTATCTCCATCGATCATTGCTTTAACGAGATGAGCTGCTTCAGGGCACAGAGAGTCGTCCCATCCTTCCATTTCGCCATTCAATATGTTGACTTCAATCTCGTGTTGTAGTGCCCCTATTCGAGGGGCGAATGGATGTTTTTCACTGACAAAATATAATGAAGAACAAGACCACAGGCAAACACATCAGATAAATTGGAATGAGCTTTTGTAGACGTTAGCACTTCTGGAGCAATCCAGCACCTGGTTCCAGCATTAGTGCCATACACTGTAGCAGAGTTGCAATCGATATGGCGGCTTAGACCAAAGTCAGCAATCTTCAAACAAAGTTCGGGATGCCATTTGTAGAGAATATTGGTTGGCTTGAGATCTCGATGAATGACGCTGTGATCGTGTAGGAATTTTATTCCCATGACCACATCTTGACACAGCTTTACACTCATGTCTATCGATATCGTATGGCCAAGGAGCTCATCAAGATTTCCCTCCATCAGCTCCAAAATGATATAAGCAAAGTTTTCATCTTCAAAGAAAAATAAATATCGGACGACTTGCTCGCAGTCTGCAAGAGCAGTGAGATTTGTTATTTCTCTTTTGTCTTCTGGTCGTTGCATACGTATCTTCTCAATACGTTTGATGGCCACCTCTCTTCCATCCTTTTCGGTGATTCCTGCAAACACAGCACCAAATCCTCCGCGGGCCAAATAGTCTTTGTGATACCAGTATGGTTTGAAATATGTGCTTTGCCTTCCTCGTGCTACTTTTGCCAGTTTGTCTTTGTGTATCTTTGAAATAGATTTCCATGATTTAATCAGTAGGGGAACTTTTTCAATATCAATGGGCTTCTTCAAAATATCTTTGAGTTTAGGGCATCCTTCTGCTATGTCCAAACAGGACTTACCATTGGAATCAGTCATATCATAGTCAGCTTCGTATAACAGAAGATTTTCAGCAATTGCCCAGTGGACATTATGAACATCACGTGGATTCATAACGATATTTCTGCAGCAGAAATGGAGTGGTGAATCTTCTCCTTCCTTTCCAGACACCGAACACTTTCTTGATTCTAGGATGATTCGAACAAGATTAATTTTCTCATGAGCACTTGTGGATTTGTCTTTGCATACAGCACACAGAAGAAAAAAGATGACATCGTTAGCAGAAACAGGGTTGTTGTCTTCACATGCAAATTCAATCATGCCTTTTGCTAGATCGAAGGATTCTGCTGCAATCAAAATACTCATCACACATTCACCATGTTTGTCAACAGTCCACGGATCAAGACCTTTATCAAGAACGACCGTTTTCCAAAAATCTTTTGGTTGTTCTAAGACATCTGGGTAAAAATGTCGTGGATTTAGAAGAGGCTTGATGTTTGCAGCTGCAACAAGAAGAGGCGGACGCCCTAAAAATGAATTCACCTCATTTGGGTTCGCTCCAGCATCGAGCAAAAGTTCAACAGCAGCCCACGTTCTACAGAGATGTAGAGGGGTTTCGCCATCTCCATTTTTGACATGCAGCATTTCTTTGTATTCTTTGAAATGATCTAAAATCACTTTTAAAAGTCCTTGAAAGGAGGTATGCCCTTCAGTAATATTGCTTTTGTAATCCTGTGCTGGTGCTAATTTGAGCTTTGCCCAAAGATGAAGTGGCGTGTTTCCACTGTTATCTTGGGTATTGATAGAAACTTCTTTTCTTTTGAATGCGTCAACAAATAATTTCAGTAGGTCTACGGTAACCTCAGAAATGTCTTTTCTCAATTCACTATTACGTTTGAAAAGTGCTTTTTGGAGAAGTTTTATGGTTAAGTGTAACACAGTCTCTTCTCTCCCAGTTTTTGTTTCAACACTGGATCCATGTTCTACCAGGAATCGACAGACAGCTGCTTGTGTCTTTACGGCTGGCCAGGGTTCTTTCTCTCCAGACATGTTCTCGATGGTCTTGGATAAGCAATATAAAAGTGGCGTTTCGTTTTGGTGATTAGTTATGTTGAACGATACATTAAACTTCTCGAGCTGATTGCATATTTCCATGACAGACTCTTGTGTCACACCAAGAATTGCTAGTTGAGTTGCATGGTGAAGAGCAGTGTTGCCATCTGAATCTGTGGTGTTAACGTTGGCACCCAATTCGATAAGACGTCGAATCACTTTAACTGCTGCTCCAGACTTAATCAGTTGTTTATCGTGGCTTTCTTCATGGATCATGGTGGAGATCTCACTTATGGTTTTCATTTTCCGCACAGGAAACAGGACTTTAAAAATCTTGAAGTTTGAAGCATATTCCTTTGCTAACGTCATTAGATGAGAAAGAGAACCCACGTCGATATCACAAGAACCAGGCTTGAAGTACAATGTTTTACGGAATGCAACACTCACTATAGCCTCAAAAATCATGTCTCTATCTACGCTTTTGCGTTCAGTCAGGAATTTGAGTCCATCTTGTATGTTTGGAGTTCTTTCTGATGAACAGAAGATGCAATTCTCGATAAAAAATGTCAAAACACTGCAATTCTCATAGAGATGTAAAGTGGCTCCTTTGTCAAGCAAATGCCTCGCAAGGGAAAGTGATTGTGTCATAGCGTAGAACAGTGGCGTTCTGCCATAACTATCTCTCACATCCACTTGAGCACCTCCATCCTCTATCAGCATGCGTGTCATGAGATAGGGGTCATCATGACTGTTTAAAAAAACAAAGCAGTTTTCCCCTTATCATTAGTTATGTTGACATCAGCACCAGCAGCAATCATTGCACGAACCACACTTTCATTGTTACTTTGTTGAACAGCATAAAACAAAGCAGTTTTCCCCTTATCATTAGTTATGTTGACATCAGCACCAGCAGCAATCAATGCACGAACCACACTTTCATTGTTACTTTGTTGAACAGCATAAAAGAAAGCAGTTTTACCTTCATTATCAGTTCTGTTGACATCAGCACCAGCATCAATCAATGCACGAACCACACTTTCATTGTTATTTTGTTGAACAGCATAAAACAAAGCAGTTTTCCCCTTAACATTAGTTATGTTGACATCAGCACCAGCAGCAATCAATGCACAAAAGATATTTTCATTTTTCCTTTGTTGAACAGCAAAAAACAAAGTAGTTCTGCCAACATTGACATCAGCACCACACTGGATTAATTTTTCGACCATCATTTCACTTTCTTTCTGTACAGCATAAAACAAAGCAGATTTGCCATCTTTATTGCTTGCATTGACATCAGCACCACACTGGATTAGTTTTTCCACTATTTTTTCATTTTCTTTCTCTACAGCACAAAACAAAGCAGTCGAGCCATATTCATCGGTTGCATTGACATCAGAACCAGACTGAATTAGTTTTTCAAGTATTTTTTCATTTTCTTTCATTACGGCAAAAAACAAAGCAGTCGAGCCATCTTCATCGGCAGCATTAACATCAGCACCACACTCGATTAGTTTTTCAACTATTTGTTCATTTTCTTTCTCTACAGCGTGAAGCAAAGCAGTTTTGCCATGTTTGTAAGTAGCATTGACATCAGCACCACGCCTGATTAATTTTGCCACCCTTGTTTTATTTTCTTCCTCTATAGCATAAGACAAAAGAGTTTTGCCATATTTATTAGTAGCATTGATATCAGCACCACACTCTATTAGTTTTTTGACCATTTTTTCATTTTCTTTCTCTAAAGCATAAAACAAAGCAGTTTTGCCATCTTCATCGGTTGCATTGACATCAGCACCACAGTCAATTAGTTTTTGGACCACTTCTTCATTTACAGAATAAAACAAAGCAGTCGAGCCATATTCATCGGTAGCATTGACATCATCACCACACTCGATTAGTTTTTCCACCATGTTTTTTTTCCCTTTCATTACAGCATAAAACAATGGAGTTTCGCCATATTTATTGGTATCATTGATATCAGCTCCACACTGGATTAGTTTTTCCACTATTTTTTCATTTTCTTTCTCTACAGCATAAAACAAAGCGGTTTCGCCATCTTCATCGGTAGCATTGACATCAGCACCACACTCGATTAGTTTTCCTACCAATTCTTCTTGTCCATTCTCAATAGCGTCAAATAGAGTTTTGTTAAATTCGTCATCACTACTGTCAGTAATGCCTTCTGCCATGTTGCAGTTTTCAAGAATCGGCGGTTACAGTGAGTTATTTTGATATCTCGCTCAGATTGTTGATGTGAAGTGATACGCGGCACATTTGTATTGGTTGTGAGCATATATTCTGTTCCTTGTCGATGTTTGTTGCACGTATAGTTTGTAGTTCACATGATAGCAGTTGTATTCACACCTGTCGTCAAACAAAACAACCAGACATTTTCTCTTTAATTATATTCATTTCGCAATCAATTCCATATACTGCAATCTGATGGGTTAAAGATGATGCGATTAGTATAGGAAATCGCACGATATCGAGTACAATTTGGAAATTAATAGATAATCATAATGTTTTGAAAGTTCTTTAATTGCACTCGCCTTTTACAAAAAGATCGTGCAATTTTTTTTAATAGTTCACTCAACAAAATTTCAGTAAAAAATACGAAGCGACGCCGTTCATCTTTGTTTATTTGGAGGCAGATTTTCACTCCATCGCGCAACTGAAATGCATACAAAAGATTAGTTCTTACGGCTTTAAAATTTTATTTATATGTTTTTTAAGTACAAAATGATAGAAAATAATTGTTTTGACATTGTTTTGGCCGTGTTGCCATAGCGACTTAATTCGGCACTCCTACGGAGTACAATTAACGCTATAATTGTACTCCTCTCGACCAATCGGAGTCGAATAATTTTGTTGAGTGTACGATAAAATCATTAATTGCAATCAAGAGAATATGAACTAGTTCATTTTCTCTTGTTGCAATATTTCTTCCATTTGCACTATTTTTCTCAACATCTGAATTGAGCCAATCACAAAAGAGACATCACAATGTCAATTTTCTGACCAATCATTTCAAGTAAACAAGGAATTCATTTGAGTGTTGAACTCGGCACCTTTTTGGTGAAAACAACCTGGGGAAAAGACGCCTTGGGAAAAAAGTTCTTTGTAGCCATTATTAGCATAAAAAGCCGTAAAAGTTATTTAAAATTGTCGGAAGCACACGAAGCCCAATCTCATATAACAGGATGATTTATAAGGAAATGTATGGGAAACTGTGAAAAATTAAGAAAATAAATCCAAACCTTCATGTGGTGTTCCTTGTGTTTTTTTTTTCAAAAAATCTGTTCAAACGGCACATCTTGTGGCTTAATTCTTATCGTCTTTTTATCTAAAGTTATTTGCATCTCACTTTACCTTGGAACCGTCAGTGAATCATCTTCTTTAAGAAGATTTCTTAAGAAAAGAGATTTTCTAAACTTTATGGTTTTTCAAAGACATATAAAAGACTAAAGAAAATTTATTTTTTGCCATCTTCATGGCTCCTTCTTTTCTCCTTTGTTTTCGGGAAGAGGGAGAAAAATAGAAGCCCCTGTCCCAATCCGTTAAATTATTTGATCTAACCTCCGTCCATGAAAGTGGACGAAAAAACCGATTTTTTTATTATTTTTTTTAGGTGAACATCTCTACGCATGACAACCGGAAAGTCTGCTGTATTGAGCCCGCAATACTATTGATCATACCTTTTTACGATAACTGCTGACTTTTAATGAGACCACTATTTCAAATTTCATAAGTAGCCTAGTAACGTTCACACAACGGAAAAGATGACGGTTGGGGTCTCCTTTTCCTCGCGAATGCCGATGCCGGCAGAAAAAGAAAAAGAAAAGGAGACTCTGTCAGAAGGGTAGAACACTGAATACGAGCATAAATAAACCCTCTTTCGTGTCGTGCAGTTTTGGCACTCCACCCATGTCTATTACCATCATTAATCGAGCTGTTTCGGCGCCATCTTTTTGGAATGTCATAATATTATCGTGAGGGATACAGCTCTACTTATTCAGAGTCTAGTCTATTTGCTTGGTTGCTTGCTAGCTCTTTGGGTTTTTTTCGCTGCTTGCCTGCATCCTAACTTGGTTACTTATACTTACTTTCTTTTTTATTTAAAGTAAAGTAGCTTTGACCCGTTTTTTTCTAAGTTCACAATTTGCATCCGGTCTGAGACGGTCTTCAATTGTTGTAGCGGAGAAGAGAGCCGTACAATTAATCCTAATGTTTGTTGTTGTGTACTCAAGTCACATCTTGGGAGATGTTTGAGCAGTTCCTTTTGCGATAGTCAATGGAGTTTTAAGATCCTTTTGTGTCGTTTCTACACACATTGGAAACTCAGCTTACCAAAACAATAGTGGTCTTTACAAGCACTAACTTAGTGTAGTTGCATGAAATTTTGCATCAAGCCATCATTTCATCGTGAGAAAGTGCTCGAGTTGTTTACTTAAAAGAACGCCTTGGAATGCGTTTATAATGGAGTTTTCTTGGTCCTTTAGACGTCGTTTCTACATTGGAACAGACAGTCTTACTAAAGTACGGCTGCATCAGACTTTGTGCAAGACATTCATTCCTCAAAGTGCGTAGTTGCAATATAATCTGCCTGACCCAAGTCTAACACGGAAAATATATGCCAAACAGCGTATACAATCAAAGGCTCCAAGTTCAGCTGTCAACATGGTAATGCGTCACACAAACTAATTTTAGCAGCTGAGCTGTATATTCTAAGTTTTAACTTTTTACAGCGGTTTATTTTAACCGTTTTTTCCAACCTTTATGCTGAATTTTTAAAATTTCGTTAATACCAACAGTGTAAGGAAGAATCATACAGCTCTCAGTCGAGTTATTTCGCATATATGTCTTCAAAAACAGCATAGGAATGTAGCTAACATATTTGCACAAAGTAAAGCCTTTGTGTTATAGCTTTTATAATGAGCGACCTCTGACTTTTAAACTTCTGGATTTTTGGCTTCTGTCAATTTTCTGCAATTTGGTCTTAGTTTTTAGGTTTTTAAAAATTATGCGTCCTAACAAAAATTTCTTTAAAGAGAGTGAATGAGCAAACTCTGACAAAGGTGATTTATTGATTATTCTTTTCGATGCATTTTATTCTTATGTATTTTCTGTACGAGATTTTACATCGTATTTTAGCTTTTTGTTTGTTTGTTTGTTTTCTTCAGAAAATTCCCCTCAAAACAAGTAAAGATAAAGAAACCCATCCCAAAAAAGCAGTAACCATAGCAACTGGAGTCTTACAAATCAAGGTCAAAGATCAACCTTCAGCCACCTCACGTGTACCAGCAGTGAAGGTTACTCATGGTCTGCCAGCTACTGATAAGGTAAGACGAGACTTTTAGTCATAGCCTGCGATGCTTTGTGGTCAGCGGTTGTTGCGAAGAAATAAAACGAAAGAAGAACTGCTTGAGGGCTTTCCCTCTCTTCTCCAACATCCGCGCACCAAACTTATTGAAATAACCGCAAACAGCCAAATAGCGCAGGCTATGTTTATGTACTGTTTGATTTGCATAAATTCGGCCTGCCACAGGAATCCCAAGCGCAGAAAATACAGTTACTTGAAGTGAAGGCTTATGGACTTTTGCAAATTCACTTGAGTGACTCAACACAATGACTTCAAATCAAGCTTAGACTTGATAAAATAGAACAAATGTATGAAAACAGCAGTTCAGCTCGACTTGGAACCATTGTTTCCTGGTCACTTAGGTGGATTCAAGAAAGGTCCATTGCTACAAGTAGAGGTTGAGCTTGATAAAATACAGTAATGATAAAAAGGTAAATTATACACTATGAAAAGATGAAAAAACTTACTGGCGTTTCGGACGTTAGTTCTTCGTCGGAATAGCGTCCGAAACAACGTCAGTAAGTTTTTTCATCTTTTCACGGTGTATAATTTACCTTTTTATCATTACTGTTTCATTAGAAACACCGACGCAGCTCACACTAGTTTTTAGCTAGTTATATCTTCTTGATAAAATACAGTCAAGCTAAATTGCATAAGAACAATGGCTATGCTCGAGTAATAATTCAATAGTTATTGGATTTAATTTCCTTCCTATTTAATAAGGGATGTTTACTTTGTTTTGTTATTGCTAGACTTTTCACAATATCTTGGATTCCACTGCTCCTGTCGTCAAGAGAGGAAAAGAAAGAGAAACACCAAAGAAGAAAAAACCAAGCCAAATGAAAAGGGTAAACAAAATGAAGCCAAACCTTCCCCTCCCTGCCCTCCTCCAAACACAGCACCCTCTCCCCCTAAGAGTTTTTACTGAAAAAAGTAAAGAAAAAGAAACAAAACCTCCCCTCCCTCCCCTCCCTTCTTCTACCGTACATAGCACCCTCTCCTCACCCCTAAATAATAGACGTCAGTCCCCTGACCTCCCCTTAGCTTTAATATATCGTAGCAAAATTAAAACTCCATCCCCCTAAGTTGTAGTATATCCGACTCACATCCACTCTCTTTATTTCCTCCTAAAGATTGTTCAAATTCCGCTACACCTAAGAACGTAGCAGTCCCCTCCCCCTCCCCCTAGAAACCATTCCCACTACCTCCCTCTAATAAATATCGATTGTTCTTTCAAGATCATCCTCAGAGAAAGAGAAGAAAAAAAGAAAGCATCAGAAGGAGAAGGAAATCAAGACGAAAATTCTGAACCTCAAAGGTTGGTTAAATGTAAAAGTAAAAAGGTAAATTTTGACCGATTTTTCGATCACAGGTATTCCAAGTAAAAATGTTTATTCTTTTAACAGTTTGGCTGAAGAGCACCATTCTTCAAAGGAGATGAACGATGGACACAAATCTGAAGGAAAATGTGAGTTTGTATTTTTATCCTTGGAGAAGATCGAGATGAGTTGAAATTTGTGATAAAAGGTTGATTTATGGAAGTTTTGCATGATCACCTGACAGCAGTTGGAGGTATATTGGATGGCAAAAACAATAGGATCGTTTTACATGAAAAATAAATTATTTTCAAGAGTAAAGGGATGGTAGTGCTGTGAGCTCGGTTGCACGAAGGGTGGATAGCGCTATCTGACGGATAAACCCTTATCCAGTGGATAAGTCAATGCTGATATCCAATAAATTTATCCACTAGATGAGATTTATCCGTTGGATAGCGCTATCCACCTAGCCATTGAACATGGACACAAAAACTTAACCTTTCCAAAATATTTTCTATTATTAGCGTCCAGTGAAGACAAAGATAATGTCATAACCCTTCACCATGGAAACGCCAATGATACTGCCGCTGACCTCAGCAGTGATATTGAGCAGACTGTTGCTCCCTCTGAAGATGACATCAAGGCTCAGATTCATAGTCGAAGATTCCGAGAGTGAGTTCTAGACAGTTTACCTTATTTTACCTCGAAATACTCCAGTTTCGCATTCGATGCATGACGCTGTTTTTTATTTATTTTATTTAAACATATTTAATCACAAATTTACCCCAAGAGCAAAAAAAAAATTCATCAAAAGGGGTCTCTATATATATCTATTTACAAAAAAAAAACGCTGTTTCTGAAGACCACAGACTCATTTGTACAGGCTTGGCTTCGTTTATCAGTCAGCTATTCACAGATACCATTAAAAGTCCGTGGGATTTCAAAACATTGGTATTGTGTTCAAGCTGCACATTCTTTTAATTAAAGCTGACTTTTGCAAATGATTGCACTTGAATCTATTGCTCAAACCAACATGGCCGCCGTGTGAGTAAGGCTTATGGTGAACACCGCTTTCTATTGCTCAAGATGGGTAAATAGTGATAGGTGTAATAAGTGTTTGTTTGTTCTAGGTACTGTGATAACGTGATGGATAAAGAACTCAACAACACTACACTACAACTGCTACAGAAACTGGTCATGTTCCAGGACAGACAGTACCACAGGGATCCCGTCAAGGTAAAAAATCTAAACTGCATTGTTGCAAATGAGTAAAAGACTTTTTGTTGGTGTTTTGAAGGTGTTTTAGACCTTCAACACTTCGTCTTACGAAAAAAAGAAATAAAGGTGAACTAGCAACCAATCACAGCCCGTGCTATGAACGGTAAACCCCCTAAGTTGTCACAGAGCTATGAATTAAAGAATGTTGTGGATTTTTTTTTTCAGTTCAAAGCTAAACGACGTTTCGTGGTTGGGTTACGAGAAGTTACCAAGCACCTAAAGCTGAAGAAAATCAAATTGGTTATTATATCACCCAACGTAGAGAGAATTAAGAGTGCAGGTAATGATTGTCATCATCATCATTGCTTATTATATCACCCAACGTGGAGAGAATTAAGAGTGCAGGTAATAATTGTCATCATCATCATTGGTTATTATATCACCCAACGTGGAGAGAATTAAGAGTGCAGGTAATGATTGTCATCATCATCACTATCATTTATCATTGTCACCATCAGCACCTTATCATCGCCACCTTCATCATCATGTACCATTATTGTCATCACCATGTATCATCATCATGTTTCATCATACATAACAATAAAAATCATCATCATCATCGTCATATACCATCACCATCGCTTTCATCAAACAAACACCACCAAAATGAGTATTCCACTTCAGGAATGTAACAGATACCCATCCATTATTTCTATTAATCAACAGGAGGCTTAGATGACACTCTTCATAACATCATTAGTATTGCACACCAGAATGGGGTCCCTGTGGTATTTGCATTACGACGTCAAGTCCTGGGTCGAGTGTTACACAAAAAGGTCCCTGTTAGTGCTATTGGGGTCTTTTATTACGATGGAGCTGAGGTATGACTCAAGTAAAGGATCCACAAAGATTCACAATTTGCATTCACTCGGGCTATTTCTCTAGATACAAATGTTTTATTGATATTTTACTTCGTTCATAAAACAGGAAGCCCTGGTAAAATAATAGTGTGTACTTTTTTGCCAGGATGAGCATAAGAAACTCATGGATTTGACAGAAAAGGCAAGGGACGTCTATGCACAGAGATGGAAAGCGGCTTACGAAGAACTAGTGGAAAGAATACGGAAGGAAAGGGCTGTGGAAATGTTATGTGATGTTCAAGAGGAGGGCTCATCATCACGTGATCCGTGTGGGGAGAAGGCAGGTTAGTCAAATGTTTGTTGATAAAATAAAGAAGTAAAAGTTCTGTAGTTTTTCGAGTTCCAAATTACCGCTGTGTTTCTTGATTACAGACACTCTTACTCAGGCCTAGCACCGAGTCAGTGTCTAAACAATCATAAATAACAGCGGTAAAGTAAAGAATGTATAACATTAACAATACAAACGCTTTGAAATTACAATGACCTTGACTGGAGCACATGAACAGTCTACAAATAATCGAGGCTATCCCTGGGCAACAGAGAACTCGAAACTGGAGTATTATCTTCAATAATACAAACACTTTGAAATTCCACGGACCTTGACTGGATCACGTGAATATTCTACACAAAATCGAGGCTATCCCTGAGTAACAGAGAACTCGAAACTGGAGTAATAAAAGCTTCAAAATAGCTTGAAAGACTACCATTAAAAATTATCTTGAGAAGAGAAGATAAAGAGAAAATACAAAAGATATTTTACAAATTCTATCGAGAAAAAGTATATATCTTTAATTTTTGTTTCTCTGTTGATCTTCCATCCAAGATAATTTATGTAGACATTAATTAAATTAATTAATTAATTAATTTACATATTTACTTAATTAATAAAGTTTAATCAAATTTCAAAATACATTGCGATAATATTCATTTATCATTCATTGAACTATGAAAGATGGAGTATTGGATTTTTTGTCATTGTAGCTTGAAAGACTACCATTAAAAATTATCTTGAGAAGAGAAGATAAAGAGAAAATACAAAAGATATTTTACAAATTCTATCGAGAAAAAGTATATATCTTTAATTTTTGTTTCTCTGTTGATCTTCCATCCAAGATAATTTTATGTAGACATTAATTTAATTAATTAATTAATTAATTTACATATTTACTTAATCAATAAAGTTTAATCAAATTTCAAAATACATTGCGATAATATTCATTTATCATTCATTGAACTATGAAAGATGGAGTATTGGATTTTTTGTCATCCTAACATTTTAGTTTTTGCAACTCTTCTACAAACGTATATTTTAAAAACTGCTTGCATGTTTCAAAAAAAAAGAGAAACACACCCAAATTCTGTGTTGAAGTAAATCTTCATTTTCAGAAATACAAAATGAAAGCAACAATGAAATGAAAAAAGAAAATGACAAAGTATCTAAAAAAAGCTACTGTGGAAAAATGAGAAAAATTGAAGATGAAGAATCTGAATGCAATAGAAATCAAGAATATGAATGTGAAAGAGAAGAAGAAATAAAAGTTGAAATCTTGGAAGAAGATAGCCTAGAAGAAAAAGCGAAAGATAAAGAATATGAATGCAAAATAAATGAAGAGAATGAATGGCAAAGAGAAGGAGAAATGAAAGATGAAATCTTGGAACCAAATGAAAAATGCTCAGAAGGAAGTGAAGATGAAGATGACTTGGAAACAGAAAACATTGGTGGTGACAAAATTGAACTGATAGAAGAAATGAAAGGTGGAATCTTGGAACCAAATGAAAATTGCTCAGAAGAAAGTGAAGATGAAGATGACTTGGGAAACAGAAAACATTGGTAATGACAAAATTGAACTTAAAGAGGAAATGAAAGATGGAATCTTGAAACAAAATGAAAATAGCTCAGAAGAAAGTGAAGGTGAAGATGACTTGGAAACAGAAAACATTGGTAGTTACAAAATGGAACTAGATGAAACAAATGAGAAAGAAAATGAATGGGACGTTAAAAATCAGTCTGTTTCCATTGAAAAGGACTTACAGGTGGAAGATCTATGATAAGAGTGTAACTAGAGGAGACTTTCTGAATGTACTAAGTTGATATTCAAAACTTTAATCACATATTTGCAATCTATGGTGTCAAATAAAGCACTGCATTCTAGTATGTTTACTTTTTGTGTGTCAAAATTTGTATACATTTATTTTACCTCTAAATGTAGTTTTATCTAGTCATGCCCGTATATTCGTGTCACAAATATTCTAAATAAATGGAGATACTTCGTATTAAGTGCACTTTAGAATTTAAACAATACTTGGTTATGAACAGGTTTTGCAGAATTGATCAAGTGTTTATGTAAAGTTCCTATCTGACTGCTGAAAGGGATGGAAATCAAAATATAATGGATAAACAACAGGATTCTGGAAATAATTTGAGAGAAAAAAGGAGCATTTGAGAACCAATTGGTTGCAAAGTGAAAAGAAATGAATGAAAGAGATGATAAGAATACTGTGTGAATTCTCGACCTAAACTGGAAAAATGGAAAAGAATAAGAAATGAGAAGAAAAAAAGAAAAATGGACAATTCATAATGAACAGAAAAGAACGACTTTTGAAGATAAAAAAATTATTCCAGAAATTATAATTGCAACAAAAGATTTAAGCAGACAAAGTAAACATTATGAAGGAAAGAGTAAAGCTTTCTTAAAAGATAGTAGTGTAGGTATTGAATCTGAAAGCAAAACCAACAAAACTATTCATAAGAAAGAGCCGAAAAAGGTAGAAATTGTAAAGATAATAAAAACCGAACAAAATCAAAAAGAAATAAAACTCTTGCTAAAAAAGAACAATGCGAGGAAATTACCCAATGAGAAGGAAGCAGTTCCCCAAGATCCTAGATTTGAACTTCATGAAGGCGATGATGAATTCCCTGACTTACAATCGTCAGTAAAGCATCAAGTACTTCTCTGGCCAGTGATTGGTTGTCGGGTGGGAGTAGAATGCCAATTATATCTTGCAGTGCTGTATTGAAGGCCATGCCAAAGCCCAAGGTAGGTTGGTTACAATTTTTTAACCTTCAGGTCTTGTCATATTGTATGGATAGGTTACCTCCCCCCTCCCCCTCCCCCTCCCCCTCCCTCCCTTCCTCATCTTTGCTTCACTCTTTCCCTTCCTGCCCTCTCCCTTCTTCTCTTCACATAACCCCTATTTCATTTGTTCCTCCTTACCTTTTGCTCACCTCCCTCCTTCTCCTTCCCTTTTCCCTTTCCCCTTTCCCTCCTTCCTCATTTCCTATTTTCCTTCCTGCCTCCTCATTCTTTGTTATAGCATTCCCTTTCTTGTGGCTGCCTCTCCTTTCTTGTCTCCTCCTTCCTTCCCAAACTACTTCCCTCATTCCTTTGTTTCTTTACTCCCCCTCTTTCCTGTATGCCCCTCCCTCCTTCCTGACATCCCTTTATGCCTGTCTCCCTACCTCCCTCCTTCCTTGCCTTCCTTTCCCTTCCCCTGCTACCATCTTATGCCAGGGGCGGATCCAGGATTTTGTTCAGGGAGGGGTGCTGCACACAAAGTTAACTCGAGAGGGGGGTGCACGTCACCCCTTAGAATCAAAAGGAAAGACCACTACCTCTGATCTGCCCTGTTATCCTTGTCCTTTTCTCCTCCCCTCTTTCGTGCCTTTCTCTTCCCTCCTGTCCTGTCTCCCTTTCTCGGCCCCTGA